>JAVQJL010056661.1:0-141287 GCA_036024295.1 Nannoperca obscura
CCCCCCCCCCCCCCCCCCCCCAGAATTTGATATAATTTGATATAATTTGCCTGAGAAGAGATTTTATTGAGTGTGTTTGTGAGAGTGAAACACTAATTAAAGCCAACATGGGCAATGCAAAGGACTTCCTGTGTGAGTATGGTATCTTGCATTTGTTCTAATTATATTACAGTCTGGGACATCAGGGTGTTGTGAGTTAAATATCCCAGTGCTATGGAGGTGGAGTTTGGGGGTCGCAAACTCCAACCTAATTTTTCTGGGGGGGGGGGGGGGGGGAAAAAGTGGGAAGTTACTTTTAAGGCAAAACGTGGCGTATGAAAATTTAAAAAAATTGTCTCCACAACCATCTGGCAGTCCCCGGAAATGATCTCACTCGCGACCCCCAGGTTAAGAAACACTGCACTAGACAACAATCATGAGAAATCGTCATCTAAAGTTCCACTAATCCCAATAGAAAACAATTTAAAAGACCCAATTTACATAACAGAGACATCCCATTAAGGATACAGGGTGCTCTTAAAGTTGTTTGTGATCTTTCTATCTAGAAAGTTCCACAGACGCAGACAAATTCATTCTCTTTAAAGCTCAAGATCAGACACAGAATCCTCAAAAATAATGACTCCAAGACCAACAAGAGGAAGTTTAAGGTGACTCAGTGGCGTCTTCTCTGATACAGCAGAAGAGTGAAGCAGCCATGCTGCCATCTGCTGGTGGAAAAACAACTGCTCGGTGCCAGAAAGACATTTGATATGCTTTTGTAATCTGTTGCACAGGGAGACAGACATAAACACACACACACACACACACAAATGCAATAAACAGGAGATAAAAACAATAGCTACACAAACTCAAGTTTACAGTCGTGTGGTTGTAGCCTTGAAATTAGGATGAGTTGCAGGTTCAATCAAAGCTCACGCCATCATGTCATGAGTCAACTTCTGCTGTATCAACAGTTTTAACCCCCCCCCCCACTGAATGTGTCGTTCACACAGCAGAGCGCCTGAAGCTGCAGCTGAGTGACTGTCGTATCGATTCAGAAGCTTCTCCTCACCTCTGCCGGCGATTTGTGCCTTAGTTAGTTTCTCCTATTGATCTCTGTCCTCTCGCAGCGGCTGACCTATCAGCCAGCTGATTGAAGATAAATTTCACAGCCATATCACAACCTCGGGCTGTCTACGGCTTAATCCACTTATGCTTTCCTAATTACTGGAGTGTGTCAAAAAAATGGAACACAACATAATTTAATTCCTGTTTTTCTCAGATGTGCCCAGCATGCTGAAACTACTTATAACATAGGCTGTACGCCACAGCCTCCCCCCTCCCCCAGATATCGCCTGTGGGCAGCCCCGTGACGTGACTTCCAATGAGTTTCTCTGTCTTACAAGAGCCAAGGGCGATCGTTCAGAATGGGAGGCAGTTTGGATGGATATGCAACGGCAGACACGAACCCCTCTGTGGGCAAACAACGGGGCGTTGTTTTAAGGCACGATCATATCAGCAGGTAGGGAGGGGTGGAGTGAAACAAACACACCCCACGGCACAAATTGACAGCTTGTGCTGCAGCTTATCTGATGTCCACACAGGCAGGGAGATGGACAGGAGGACGCCGGGGGGACAAACTCTATTTTAAACATTCACTTATTCAATCAGCCGCTTCAACGTCTCGCACACAAATGCATTTCCTTTCTTGTAGGAGGGAGACACACTGTGGCATGCTGGGATGAAAGCCACGGATGACATATTGATTTCTGAATACTGACTTACTGATTTAGTTTCACGGGATAACGCTACTTTTCATCACATCCCACTGCTCTGCTGGAGCAAAACTGCTTATTTTAGGCGCAGGGAATCCTCCATTGAACTTCATCCAAACCGTGGACTCTCTGGCAAACAGGAACTGAATGGTGGAACATCAAAAACAATGTTGTACTTCAAGGGGACATCTGTTCATTTTCTCTGCCTCCCTTTCCTGAAAAAACACACAAAAAGACATGATTGGCCGGGGCTTGTTGTTTTTCTTTTTTGCTGTGATGAAATGATATTGTGGTGAAGCAGGTGGGGTGGGCTCAGGAACACAAACGCACACAAACACAGACAGAGACGCATCGCCTGATGGATGCCAACCATGCGTGTCCTTGGTTGATGTGCTGTTTCCACAGCAACACAGGGTCTTCATCGTCATCACACGGAGAGCCGGGTTACGCCAGTGCAGGAGTTCTTTAAATAGCCATCGGCAGTACACAGCACACGATTGGGCCAACCTCTACGGAGTCTAAAATGGCATGTGTCATCACCATCATTAGAATAATCCTTATTTATAGAACACTTTTCAAAACAAAGCCACGTGACTGAACGGCAGAAGCAGAAAAGCAGAAAAGCAGAGAGGCAGTGGTTCAGAAATAATGGAAAACACATAGTTTCATATAATAGTTCCATCTGCAAAGGTGCAACAAATGGAATACATAACAGGCACGGCAACAGAAATATAGATAAGAAGTGAAACTAAAGAGTGTGGGAATACACAAACATAAAAACATACTGTAGAAGAGTTTACCACCTTTACTCTTTTATCTAGTTTAAGTCGAGCTTCGTTACAGGACCTAGGAGTACATTTCAGCTGTGAAAAGACAGAAATCCTCTCTGTCAGTCACTTTATGGTGAGAGAAGAAAGAAGAGAAAGTATAAACCAGACGAGGGTCCACAGCCATGCTAGCAGCTACGTGAGGCTGCGTGCTAACATGATGATGTGTGTTAGTTTAGCGTCTTAGCATGCTATCATTTTCTGATTAGCAATAAACACTAGGCTAAACATGAGGCTAGTGGAAATATGATTGGAAGTATTTGATCATGAACAAAGGCACTGGAAAAATAAAAGAATTTAATCCGATGATGGCGCTAGATGAAAAGGTGAGTAGGTACGAACCTTTCCTGAGGTGGACGTGAATATCTGTGACAAATTTCATGGCAATCCATTCAAAGGTTGAGACATTTCACAAAAAAAATCACAAACATCAAACCTCGTTTGGCACTTAATGATGATTGGTGAAAACTCTGACCTGCTGGTAGGGCTAGATGAAAAAGTCAGGGGATCGCCAAAGTCAGCAGGGGTCATGCTCTGTGGACCATAAACGTCTGCACCAGAAGTAATTGTAATCCATCCAATAGTCATTTAGATATTTCAGTCTCTGGGCTATAAAGCCAGACTGCTAGCGTGGCTAAAATGCCCAAACACACACGCATACGTACAATTTCTTTTCATTTCAGTTGAACTTGATATTGGTCATTAGTCATTAGTGAAAAACTGGAGCCCAATTAACACAGTGCAGATGACAAGAGTGTAGCAATGATCGTTTCTCTCTATAAACAACGAATTGTTGCCTGTAATTTTGCTGATTTATTGCAGTTTGCACAACAAATACACCCAGTGACAGATCTACCAGGGAAGCTGCAGAGCTTTTTTTCCCAAACACATTTTACTGTCAATACTGATTTTTATGCACAGTGGTGAGTCATACGCCCTAATTGTGAGTTTTCCCCCTGCAATATGAGACAAAGCAACACCACTGCAGGGAGTGCTTTTAGCTGCATGTTTTGAAGTCATCATCATCATTTCTTACGTCCCTTTTTTTGTCTTGCACGGCAGATTTTTGAGGGGTTAATTTGTCCTCCCGCAGACCTTTGCTAGAGTATATTTAGGATAACTAAAAATGTTCTATGAATAACTTGGTTCCTCTTCAAACGCACCAAAACAACGTAAAAGAAATTATTCGAGGCAGGGTGAAGGCACCGACGATGTTTAATGAGTTTTTACAGCTCCAGCAGACAAATAACAGGGCACACACCATTAACTCAGACTATTTATACCGGCATAATTTGCAGTTTGATTAGACATTTGTCAAATGGCTTTTTGTGCATTCAGACCCATGACACTTGACACTTTTCTTTTTATTGTTTAGTTTATCATTAGCTTGTTTTCCTCTCCTGTTTTGACCCCGCTTAGCGTTTGATTACTGAGAATCTCTTCTGCAGTAAACATTAGCTCTGTTTGTGAAGCAATTTACAGTGAGTGGTACAATGTCATAGAAAAAAGGTGTTCAATGCTGAGAAAAATGAATGGTTGATCAGGATGGACTAATAACGGGAACACAAAACACGTAACTCTCAAACATATAAATAAAAACAAAAATAATGAATTGTGCTCGAATATATACAGTGCATCGTGTTAGCTTAGGCAGAGGTTTAGCTGATTGGCATCAGCTGCTCCACCAGCAGTGGCTCATTAGTCAGCTGATTGGCTACCAGCTGACTGGTATCATCCGATCATACAGTATTCATACAGGTGCACAAGGCAGCCTTTGTAACTTCTGCTCATAGCATCATTCTCCCTCTGCCACTCCCAACCTCCTCCTAATGTTGCTTTAACTAACATTTAAAGCATAAGTATATGTTTACTAAAGGGGGTGGGGGAGTGCTAGGCTACTACTAAAGTGCCATATTCTGACACAAGAGTAAATTTAGATATATGCCGCACATTCATGTTTGGGACTTATATGCGTATTTGCGGTGTTTAAAAAAAAAAGAAGCTATCTACGTCTTAATTTCAAACTCACAGTATTCAGAATTTCAAAATGCAAAAAATAGTGTTTGTTATTAAGAAAGTCAACAGATTAGGAAGAAAGGTCATGTTTTAATGCTAATTTTAACTATGTTTTTCTTGGATTTATTTTATTTATTAACTTCCTAAATCATTTTGTAGCTTTCTTTAGAAAACTGGTATTATGATTACTATTATACTGAAAGAAATATTTCTAATAAATGTTATATACATGTTTTCTTGAATTTATATTTCAATACACACACACACACACACACACAGAGATATACCCCCCACAGCCACACATCATCTCATCCACACTGTTTAGTCACAGAGGAGATTATGAGAGTTGTGGGTGGGGGCTGACTCACGCGGGAAACATTCTTCAAAGCTGTGCCAACATTAAGGTGTCGTGACATCAGCCGCATCTGCACACAACTGGAAATGTAGGAAGTGACAACAGTCTAATCATATCAGATCTAAACGTTTCTGCGATATTGCCACAGTAATTATATAACAGCTCAGGAGAGTCGCACTAATTGGGAACCACAGAGCTGTGAGCTCCTACCTCACACACATGCAGTGCTGCAGAATTATCTCTAGATGGAGCTATGAGTATGGAAGCCAGGGCTGGTGGTGCTGCATGTAGGAGGGGAGAGAGACACAATGTCCAATATCAGACTACTTTGATACATGTTAGCATCAAATGTTGAGCAGAACAACCAACGGGCGATTTTCTTTTGATACATAAGTAAGACTAGAAAAGCCAGAGTTCAATGAAACAATGGATAATGTTGCAGTGCAACAGCAGGCTAATGTGCAGTGACACCACAAAAAGCCATTAAGTGGACGCCGGGCGTGATGTATCTACTCTGACACTGTTTACTGTTGACAGTCAGCTCCTCCTCCTCCTCGTTACATCACAGGCTGCTTCGCCTCAACCATCCTGACAGCAATTTCCGGATACAAAGATGAGGCGAGCGTTTGTGTGTGTGTGTGGGGTGAAGGGTGTGTGGATGTGCGGGTGAGCAATCACAGAGTGATAAATAATTAAAGCCAGTTTTCTGGCCTAAAACATGTGGGAACAGAAATGATTTGGAAAGACACAGACAGAGAGAGGCTGATAATTACGGCTCCTATTGATTAGGCGCTTTTGCCTCAGAGAGATTTTTTTCTCTTTGTAATTGGGCATCAGATTTCCCCGGAAGTGCCCGCAAATGACCATTTACAGGATTAAATATAGATGAGTGCTAGTCTGAACCCTGCTCCATTAACAACTATATCTCTGTATGCTTCGCATCATCAGCCAATGAATGCAGATGACAACATGTATTCAGCTGAAAGCAGTGCCATTAGCATATTTACTATACGTAGAAACATTTGTGCTTTTGAGTGGATGAGTCTGACGTCTGAGTCGGAGCAGGTGGTCGGGTCAGGTAATGTTCAGACAGGACGCTCTGTATGGGGCGAATGGAAGTGCGCTCGTCTTAATTGCACAAAGTGGCACAAAACAATCATTTTGTGCCAATGATCTTATGAATAAGGAGTGATTCATTCACAGTGAGAGCAGCAGAAGGCTGCTGCCCACGGACAGGCTGAGTTGGTGGAGGTCCACTCAGCAGACAGCAGACTCACACAGGAATATGACAGGAGCTGAATGAAAGCTGTCATGTACTTCCCTGTTTGACCCTGTGTGGCTAGAAAATAAAATCGTCTTTTCATGTAGCTCGTTTAAGCTCAACTATCTGAGTTAATGACTTCAATACAATGGAATTATAAATTAAGTCCAGAAGAGAAAAAGAAACTAATTGATTTAAACAAAACTGTTAAAAAAAGAAAAGTGGGCTGAGGGCTTGGTGTTCTCCTGTTGACCCTCCCCACAATTCACACACAATCAGATTTTCCCCATTCATTTGAACCGGGGTACTGCGCTCAGGCTGCAGCGGTGCGGGATGACCGTAGGGACAAACATTATTGAGGTGGTGGTGGGGGCTCCCAAAAAAGACAGACTACTCTACTTTCAAACATAATAAAACCTGAGCCCCTCGGCCCCATTAATGACCCACTCTGGAGATATTGATCGTATTACAGTCTTCATTCAGTTTGCATGTAGAGTAAAAGTAGCTGTTTAAACGTTCTTTTATTCTCAGCCTTTAAGCCAACATAGAAGACAAGTCTTAAAAGTGCTAAGAGTAATTTAAGGTTTACTGATGACATCTCCAGACCAAACCAAACAAAAAGACCAAGAATGAATTGTTAAACTCAGTATGGGACAGACTTTTCTTACACTCTTATTGTCATTAATCAGGGGAACCAGACTGGTGCTGTCCAGCGGTCTTGTCATCCCTCAGTAGACAAAGACATCACTAGTTATGACAATATGCATGACTCTGACAGTGTTTGCTTTCAGCGCTCTCAAAACACAATGGTCCGATGTTCCGCGTGAGACGATGATTCAACCTACTGATAAACTTTGTGTAATTCAAATTCAGCCCGTAACATCCTGCTGATGACAGCATCGATACGAAGCTATTTTTAGACCGGCAAGGTGAGATTGGAATTTGTGTGTGCAGGGCAAAGTTAATGCTACTCCAACACGTTGGCTATAGTGTTAAAAAGCTTGTGTGACTGGCGCTGGACCTTTACTGTTCCTCAGCAGTGAGCACGCAGGAATGTTAAGAGGGTGGAAATGCACTGTTTAATCCCAGACGTCCTCATCAAAGTCTGCAGGACGGCTCTCACTGGACCATTGTTCAGACTGTGAAGTGGGGGGGGCTGCTTTGAAACCCAGCTCGACACTCAGTGTGCTTGTTAATAATAAGGGATATTGTGTAGACGAGCTTCATTTGAAATAAATACACGTGTAAAGACAAACGTGCAGTGTACATAGACCAGTGGTTCCCAGCACTTTTGCCTCATGAACACTTAAAATGAAATGTCTATTTGCGACACTTTATCCGTCTCGGGTGGTGTCTTTTGAATCATTTTTAGAGGTTTGCTCTTTTGTTTTGTTCAGTTTGACATTGTATTTATGTTAGACGTTTTATGTTGAGGAAGGGCTGTTGATTCACCTTAATCCGTCCCGTCAATGGTACGTTCAGTTGACACAGAAGTTGCTGTAGCGGTTGCTAGGAGGAGATGGCTTCAAGCGAGACTATGTAACTTTGAGATCAGCTCCTCTAAGAGCCTCTGCGACCTATGTTTACCCATAACACACCTCTCTGCATTGGTCTAGAGAGACGTTTTGATGCGTCTCTACTTTCAAGCGTAACGACAACATGTTACGTTGCTTCTGGCTCATCCGTACTTGTTGCCAGTTTTGGTCGTAATGCATTCTGGCTCAAAAACAAAGCTCTGATTGGCACAAGTGAAATAGCTGTCAATGAGCACCAGAGGTATTTGAACGGCTGAAGAAACCTAAGTGGTGGGTGTTGATTCAGAAATTCTGGAACCAGGCTACAAACTATGCAGTACTTCATTGAAAAAACAATATGAGAAAAGTAAAGAAAAAAAGACAAGTTTCATATATTTCATATCTTATCTTCTTGATCATTTCGCCAACCCTTAAATTTATCTTGTGACCCCTTAGAGAGCTCCTGTGAGTCCCCCCGGCTCAAAACCGCTGGTATATACACAATATTTAGCATTAACATTTAGCATCAACTGACTACAGTGCAAAAAGAAACTCTCCCAGATACTCCACACCGAGTTCAACGCAGGCAGCGGCAGGATCAGAGAAGACAGGAATGAGGCAGAACAAATTCGAACGCTGGGGGGAATTAAAACTAATCACATAGATACAGAAAAAGGGAATGATTGAGGATAGACAAAAATGAGAAAGTTATTAAGGGAATCGAGCGAATAAGGGTATCCATGCCAGCTGTGAGCCATTTTAGCTCTTTCAGCTCGCAGCGCTTTCTGCTTTCTCCTCCACCTACCACGTTGATAAAGCCCTAAAACAACATGCCTATTTGTGACAAAAAGTTTCTCCTAAAGGCCACGGTGCTCTGAGTGCTCTGAAATAGCCATTTTGCAAAGACATTGTGTCCCAGGTGAAACACCTCAGCCCGGTCGTGCCCCCCCTGCCGCCCAAGACGCACCCCTCCCCTGTTGTCAGACACCTGGAAACATCAGGAGCTATTTATAACAACTTCATCCCCTCACTGTGAGGCAAGGGTCTCTCTGTTTCCCTTCTCTCTCTCCCCTCTTACTTCCTCGCTCACTGTTGCCATGGAGCTCGGAATCAATGACATCACGGGGGAAGAGTGTGTGTGTGTGTGTGTGTGTGTGTGTGGAGATGAAAGCTGGAATCTGCGGACTGAATGAACATGGCCGTCAAATATCAGGTGACGAGCAGAAGCACAGATGGCAGACATCCAGCCGGAGCGTGCGTGCACACACACACACACACACACAACCTGTACGTGGCACACAGGCGTAAACACATCAAGCTCATACAGCTTTCCACCCGCCCACTCACCAACCCACACAACCAATCTGTCACACACACAGCCACACGAATGCATGAAAAAAAGCTAATTGGGTTAATGATGATGACTGAACTTGCTTTTTCAAAATGGCTGCTCTGTTATGTCATGAAATAACATCCATACGCAACTTCAAATAGAATTCTGTTTGTTAATTACACAGGGCACATACGCAGTGTTGTTTGTTGTTTCCTTAAATGTCTCACACACTTCCCACATGAAATTACACAGATCGCTTAAATGCGTCTTAAAGGGTCGTTTCTACGGTGGCCCTGAGAGCTCAGTGCAACCTATATGCAGCAACCTAAGCAAACAGATGCAAATAGACAAAATACAAGCAAATTAAGAAATCCGCGTCATCAATTTTGCATTTAGAATATGGAGTGCAAAAACAGAAAACATGTTGTTAAATGTTGGCGTACAGAAGTGTCTCGTAATCCCATGTGGAATGGGGCAAATATTCGGGATGACACAGAAATACAAAATTAACTTTCTAAGTACAGCTGTGTGACAAACTATGAATATATATTGTATAAGGAGGCCCTTTAAATATCTCTCAGAGGCCTTCTTATACCAACAGTCCCATCAGCGGGGTGTCAGGCCACTTCAGAGTGCGTGGCTAACGCAGCAGAAAATAGAAATCACTTGGAAGATAGGAGTTATGCGATAAAAAGAATCAACCATAAATAATCTACACGCGTCCCGGCCCCACAGACAAACTGCAGACACATGACGTCTACTGTAGTGTGAACGATCCAGAGTGTGGAAGAATGTGCAGCACAGACTGAGAGCGTGTCTAGTTTGGTGTTACAATGCGCGCTGTCCAACACGACTGCAAAGCTGATAAGCTCCGTCTTATCTCTGTTGCCCCCTGAGAAAGTGACTGAGGGAAGAGCAGACAGTAAACACAGCGCTGGAACAACACTGAAATAATACCTCCATTGTTCCATCTATTTACGCCCTCCTCCTCTCCCTCACAAAACACACTTTAAACATTCCCCACCCTCTGTTTATTACAGAGAGAAACCACAACAGTGTCCCGCGTGTTGCTTTTACACCGTTACATCACGACCGCCCCCTCAAATACTCCGTCTTCGTCTCATCTTTAAAAGGTGCTTTAAATGCAGCATATGCCCCCCCTGCACATAAACACACTTCAACTCCTCCAACTGGCGGCAAACATGCGAGCCAAACGTCCCTCTCGTTCACAGCGCGGCATCAGATGAACCCACCCCTCTCAGACTCATTCCACCTCTCTGGCAAGAAGCTCAAACACGGGGGCGCCGGCACCACAAGCAAATCAGCAGCGTTCATGTGGATGCAAACAATCCACACATGCAAAGTATTTGTGGTGCACGGCTGAAAAGGGCGTCCATCGTGTCACTAATCATTCAAGTTGTACTTACATTGTTGGGTAGTTTAATTTATAACAAAACAACTCTGTGTGAATGTTTGTATGTAAAATTCTACTTATTCGAAATTAAGTTGTAACAAGTAATTCAATTAAAGCTGTCAATTAATTGTAACATTTCCCTCTGAGATGTTGTGGAGCAGAATTTGATTAGTTAATTTGTTTTGTGTGTGTGTGTATATATATATATTTTTTTTTTCCTACTGTTTGCATGCTATGTTTTCTATATCTTTTACTGTTTGCACTATCACCTTTGCTGCTGTAGCACTGCCATTTCCCCATCGAGGGACTAAAAGGTTTATCTTATTTTATCTTATCTTAGAAAGTTGCATGAGAAGAAAAGACAAGTTAAAGTGCAAGTACCCCAAATGTGTAGGCTACTTAAGTTCTGTACTTGGGTACATGTACTTAGTTACATTACACCACTGACTATTGTTACAATGTTACCTTGTGTTTAATAAAGTTACAGCACATCTCCACCGCACAACACACGGAAAAAAATCTGATAGCAGGAATATACTGTTTAAAGGCAACAAAAGACATGCAATAAAACAAAAACCAACGAGCCCACAGGGCCCAACAGTATAACAGACCACATACAGTAAATTACCTCCTTTCACCTCCACATAAACAAACAGCAGCCATATGCAAATAAATCAAAGTGAAACGGGCAATGCAGCAGGGACAGAATGTAAATAGGTTAGCTTACCACACAATTCAGTAGCACAGTTCATCTTGGGAAATGTGAGGCTATGTTAAGTGGGCTACTTATAAAATATACGTAGTTTCGTCTTTATTTAAACTCGAGGTGAACTAAAAGCAGCTAGCTTAGGCTCCCATGCCTCTGCTAATTTATATTCAAACGACTTAATTGCTCCAAAATGGCGCTCGTGTGGCTAGTGATAAACTCAAAGGGTTCTCCCCTTTAACACGTTGCTTTGGTTTTCGGGGCCTGCAACCCGCCCAGCACCAAACAGCAGATAAAGTTACCACTAGCTGTTGAAAACGGGACTCATTTAGCAGCTAAGGAGACAGATATTTCCCTCAGGAGTTTGGTGGAGACGAAAACAGACTAAAAAGGAGTGAATATTGGACTTACGTTCTGGTGGCCAGATACACATCTCCAAATACTTGTTAACGTTGACCTTTGTTAGCTGGACGTGTATAAAAGCAACTGTTTGCTAACAAGTTCAACAAATTAACAATATAAAGTAATATCAGCGTTGTGTTTACAGCTGCCAAAGCCAGCTAATGCAAAACTGTGACGCATCATAGGAGGTGTTTGTGCAGCTCGGTGATAAAAATGGCGCCTCCCCGTTTCTCCACTGAAGAGACCTGCTGTTGTTGGAAAGGGAAACCATCACCGATGGCATTCAAAGATCAGGTCACGGATCATTTACAATGCAAATTGTGTTAGGGTGACACACGTCAAAGATACACATCGGAGTGTGGAGACGGCCATAGGAGTGCTTTTCATTCGCAAATAGGAAAATAAGAATAAGAGGATTTGTTGATTAGTAGGCCTACATGCGAGTCAACCTTTTTGTTGGTCAGAAGATGAATTTTCACCCAAGCAAGCCTTTGTATTGAGTATCACTGCAGGGCCACAGAGGAATACAAATGTGATGGAGGCTGTGTACAACTGACAACACGGGCTCTAATTGCCTCTGCAGGACTTCCTGTTAGGCCATAACAAGGTTCCTCGCTTCGTAAGAAACGCATGCAGGATGTTGAACAGTACCTGCTCTGTATGGCAAGGTTGCCCTTAATGTAGATGTAGCGTGGTACACACTCCATCTACACTAATACAAAAGCATCAGAGTATGACTGTGTGACCCAATATTGATAAAAGCATCTTCTATTAATGTGGATTTTGTATTTGAGATCCATAATAGACAAAAAATTCATTTTGAGCATATTTATGAGGAAACTCTCAGGCCAAAATATTTATGCATTAGGAGAGCATGCTATAGATGCATGACATTTAAAGGAAAGATGCAAGAGACTGGAAAATGGGGGCAGAATTAAATAGATTTCAAATAAATTAGCTTTCATTAGTGTAAAAATGACCATTGGAGATACAAATGTAGGATACCGCAACTCCATGTGGTTTGTAAATGGTTTTTATTAGCAAAATAAGGGAGATGAGTCTACAAAGATTCTTCATCCGTGGAGAACATACACATACATTGACAGTTGTGGCAGTTTCTTTATAGGAACCGATCCAGGACCGTATTTATCACTGGCCAAACAGTACTGATCTAAAAATCATAGACCAGGCTCGCGTGACCGTGTTAATTTACATCACCTGAATGAAAGGCTTCATGGATCCTCAAGCAGCGCCTCTACTCGCAAATTATCACCACACCAAGAACAGGATCCAAGAACAGTGTCTGAACCTTCAAACATTTTAGACCTCCTCCTCACCTTTACAACCATCTTTTCGGTGGTTCACTTTTTCTCTCCTTAACACCAAAAACTCCATATCTCTCCTCCGAATACATTAAAATATACATTAAAATGTGCCCAGTCTGGTCTTTGTACTTTATACACGAGCGTATTATAAAGCCCAGTGCCTCAACTAACCATTTTCCGAATGGTTGGGAAGAATGGATATTTTTGTACACCGTTTAAAAAGCAGACCCCACGGATCTTTGGAGTAAATGTAACAATATACATCTCAGTATTGTACTGCGCGATCGGCCATTAAGCCTTCCACTGTCGTGGCGGATTGGGGGGGACAGGGGTAGGGGGCTGTGGAGGCTACATGTTGGCCACCATGGAGACCCATGTACCTTTAGACCAGAGGGAAATCTTCCTCCTCCTGATAGCTCAGTGGTGTGCACATAGAAGATCACAGGGACACTAACATATGAAAACAGTTTACCTCTTTATGTTTAGAACAATTCAGCAGGCAACAGAACAAGCATTGGGACTACGACCGCAGTAGAAAGGCATGCGAAGGCACAAGTACCAACAAACTGGACTCAAAAGTTGTACCCCTTTTCTTCCCTTGTGGTTGTAGGGAAGGAAGAAAAGAAGCAGTTCCACCAACAGCAAAGTTTCCTTTTCCAGAGACAGCGGCAGAAGGAACAGCGAAAACATGATCTCCTCCCTCCTCCTCAAAAAATACAAACAAAAATCTAAATAGAAAAGGAAATTTAAAAAAGAAATGTGCTGAAAATTTGCAGAGACACTTTTACAATGATACAAACATCCTACACAAATGTCGTAACGCTAGTTCAAAATGTTCCAAGACAGAAACATAAATAAAGCTGTTAAAAGTGGCATTATAGTACAGCACTGGTCCGTGACTGATCCTCCCGACTCTTCTCATCTTCTCCGCTGAAGATGCACAAGAAACTGGCTCCACTGCCTGAGGACAGAAGAGGAGACGGAGAAACATGACGGAGGTGAGGGAGGAGAAGAGATGAGGTTTTGGAGAGCTCGACCGTGCTGCTATCGTTTCACAAACATCAACGGAGCAGGAAATGTATTTAAGCCTTCGATAAAAGAAGGCACTGATTCATTGATTACATGATCCTTTTCATTACGACAGATTACCCGATCCTTTTCATTACGACAGATTACACTGCGTCTTTGTGGTCAACTCCAGCTTAATTCTGAATGCTTAAGCTCTGGAAACCATTTGAAGCCAATTTGTTAAAGACATTTGACGGAGACTAGAATACAGGCACACACACTTGGACCGGGATCCCTACGGGTTTCCGTACAACCTTGGCCGAGCTCTGGCTGTTAGAAGGATTAAGGAGGGATGCGACAAAGAGTTCCTTACCAAGAAAAAAGGTTTTCTTAGTTGTCATTGTTCTCAGAAGAGACCACAGTCTTTCAGGTTGTTCTTGATGATGACATCGGTGACGGCGTCAAAGACAAACTGCACATTCTTGGTGTCCGTTGCGCAGGTGAAGTGGGTGTAAATCTCCTTGGTGTCCTTCCTCTTGTTCAGGTCCTCAAACTGACACTGAATGTAGGCGGCCGCTTCCTCGTACGTGTTGGAGCCTGCAAAAGACGAGGAGCAGGAAGTGAAGGATTCAGGAAGTCACTGAAATTGTATATTTGTATAGTTCGAGGGCTGAGTGACATGTCTGGGCTTCACCCTGAAAACAGGGAATTCTGCTTGCTCCGTAAAAGGGGGGGGTTAACAACTGCGTGCGCATTTCTTGTCAACAACACGGTCACATATCAAAGCCGAATGCTCAAAGGAATGAAGGCTCTCATTAACCTGCTTCTTTTTTCTTTAATTCGTACAAAAACTGAAGTGTAAAAACATCGAGTTGTGGTTATGTGTATATGTACATGTGACTTCCTGAAAGAAAAAGTCCACATGACCCTCTATAAAACCACATCTCGTAGTTTTTACACTTTGGTTTTGGCATACAATGTGATAATAGGTGAGCTTTAGAGGTGCTGGTTGGTTTGTTTCCAGTCTTTATGCTAAGCTAACTGATTGCTGGCTGTAGCTTTATATTAAGCAGACAGATATGAGAAGGGCATCAAATAAGCAATAAAAAAGTTAAAGCCTATTTCCTGAAATAATAAAATAATTTAAATTCATTAAAAAAATTCCTTAATAATAAACACAAATTTGACTTCATAAGCAAACATTCGTCATTAGCAGGTTCTCGTGGTTTATTTGTACAGTAAATTCACATTTCCTGTAAAATGCTGCCAATCTTACCAGCGTATTCTGGGTAGCAGATGGTAAGAGGACTCTTCTTGATCTTCTCCTCAAACAGGTCCTTCTTGTTAAGGAAGAGGATGATGGAGGTGTCTGTGAACCACTTGTTGTTGCAGATGCTGTCGAACAGCTTCATACTCTCGTGCATTCGGTTCTAAAAGGGGGGAAAAGGAAGACGATGTTGACCATTGTGCTCTCCTCGGATCACTGGCCCTTTATTTCTGCTTCTCTGACTCATCACGATTCCAGTGAACAGAGCCGACGTTCCCCGCAGTGTACGAACACAGCGCCTGCTATTATGTGCTTCCACGAGTCAGCGGCTGAAGCACTCACCATCTCCTCGTCCTCAGCCAGCACCAGGTCGTAGTCACTGAGGGCCACGCAGAAGATGATGGCGGTCACGCCCTCAAAGCAGTGGATCCACTTCTTCCTCTCGGACCGCTGACCGCCAACGTCGAACATTCTGGGGGGAGGAAACAAGTAAACATGTTCCTCAGAGTACAAACATTTTTGTCTTTTGTTGATCTGAAAATAAGTTTGACAAAATGTTAGCAGTGCAGAGAATACTCAAGTGTCAAACATGTAATAGAAGAGGGAAAACAGTTCAGACCGTTGTGAAAGGTACAGATGTGGGGTATTTTGTTGCTTGCTTTAAGGTGTTGAATGGAGGGCCATTCTGACCAACTGCACACCACTCTACAAGTCAGACATGATGTAAATATCTTCATTAATATATATCTTATTAATATATCTTAATATCATACATTTCACGCATTATTCAGGAACAATTTGCATCACTGTATTAAAGAATCACATAAAAAATGCATTCGGCTGTGGCGCATTAAGAGGACCAACAAAGCCTCATTTAGCTCCTGTGATAGCTCCGACTGGTCTGCTAAACTGCAAAGGCTGCGTCGGAAAATACTATGGTTTTAAAGGCAGGATTGATGGAGGGAGTGTAAAAAAACAACAACTATTAAATATATAATTAGTGCTCAAAAAGAAGAAGTAAACACATTTAGCTTGAAAGACAGACATCCTGGCTTGGCAGGTCAGTCTCCTTTTATTCTGTTTACCGTCACATAAAGTTAGTCATTAACCTGCTGGAACCATGAAGAAATACTGCTTTTGATATGGCGGGTTAGCCACTGCCGTGTTATAACTACATTACACGCAGCAATGGCCGCCTTACAGAAGTGATGTAATGTGTTGTAATATACAGTGACAGTAATGGTGTGTCATCATGACTGTTTAAGCTGCTGTGCTGAAATTGCACAGGAAATAAAACCGGAGTAAACACAGAAACATTAGCTCAGGGTTTTTTTGTTTCAGTAACACTGGCATCAGCTACCAGACTTCTGCTATCATGATATCATCAGGCCTGCTTCCCCACTTCCTGTCTGTGTTTTTCTTTAAACAGAGGGCCACAGTTATCGCTGATGAGCACAATGCCCTCACATACTGTGTCACAACGTACAGCTGTACAGAGGGAATTTCTATGGGTGTGAATGAGTCAGTAACAGGAAGGAAAGCTAATTAAGCAATGGTGTAAAACACTTTGAGTCTGAGCCAGTTGTTACAGTGAAAATATTCTCACTTGAAGTGCAAGTCCTTGAATGTGAAGTGCGTCTCCACAATGCCTGTGGTTTTGACACGGGTCCTCAGGACATCCTGCTGAGTTGGGATGTAGGTGGCCTGGGATATCCTCTCCAAATCGTTCAAATAGCTGAGAGAAGGACACAAAGACAAGGACAAAGAGGGGCGGGGAAATGAAAACAGCAGAGAGAAAGCGGAGGGGAAAGAAGAAAGGGGAGTGAGAAAAACAGTAGGAGGGGAAACAAGTGGGAGAAAATGTGTCAGAAGTATCAAGGTCAAGTGTGTAGCAAACATTCTCAGTGAAAATCCAGGTTGGATTCCATATTTCAGACCCGAAAAACTATTGGTCTTGATTCAGACTTCCTGTTTGAAACTGAAACTTTGCACAGCATCATCTTACAAGAAATGTTCAGTTTCAGTAAAATCGAGTTTCTCCCAAAGTTAGGGGAAGATAAAAAGCACAACACACAGTGAGGTTACAAGATAATATACAAAATCTGCGTGTGGTAAATTTAGACACGATGCCACGGTGGCTCAGTGGTTAGAGCGGTTGCCTCGCAGTAAGCCAGTCCTGGGGTTGAACCAGAGCCATGGTATTTTCTGTGGGGAGTGTGCATTGTTTTCCTTTGTCTGGTGGGTTCCCTCTGGATAAGCAGCTGAATTGGAAACTCCCTACGTGCTAGTGTGAATATGACGGTCTCCGTTAGTCCTGTAATGGACTAGCCATCTGTCCAGGGTGCTGTCCCACATTGTGGCCAAATACCTGCCGGGACAGGTTCTAGTGTTCTCACGCTCTGGAATATAGGTAAAGAGAATGAAATGTCCAACTGTAAATATTTCCCTTCACATGTGCCTAAAGTATGTTAGTGTATTTCATTATTTATCTATTTGGAAATCATGGCAAATTTAAAACGCACCATGTGCTTAAATATCTACAATGGGACAACGGGGCAAACTCCATCTGCTGAGGAAGATTGTGTGATACAACTGAAAGCTCCAAAACAGCTACTGAGTGGCCTTTGTGGTGAGATGTTTTGTCATCGGTTTTCCCAAGGTCAAGAATAAAATGTCAAGTTTTATGCAATGCATACGCTTTTCTTTTCCACAGCAGAAACATCTTCCACACTAGGTGTAGGTACATCACATGGATGAACATGTACATGACCGGTCACATCCCCAGATGGTGCCACTGCAGCAACCATTTCTTCTTTTTCTGAACAAACTTAATTTTAATTGTTTCAGATGTAACTCTACGACAATGGATTCTGAACAAATTACATTAAATTATTAAATTAAAACCTTCATGTCACCTTTTAAATTCCCTGACTAATTTGCTGCTTGCAGCTTTATTATTTGGATACCATTTGTTGTCATTGTACAGCACATATGCTGTAGAATGTCTCACATAAACCTACACACTCTGGGTGTATTTTAAGCTAATACCTCAAGGTTACTGCTGATAAATTACAAGGCAAAGATAAAAGTGACCTCTAGTTGCCAGCAGACAAACACATGTAATCGCCACTTCACGCAAACAAGCCTTTTGTTTGTCTTCCAAGGTATTAAGTGAAGTAAAAAAGGTTTAGTAATGGTGTTTCCTACTCGTGAAAAGCCCCTGGACAACAGGATTACAGGAACCAATTAGAAAATGGCCAACAACTGCAGCTCCCTCGGCCCGCGCCGGTGTTTGTTCTGCGGCAGCAAAACAAGGCAAATGGCCTTTCTCCCAACAACACACAGGAGCTGCCTTGTGATGATATAATTTGCTTCAATGCCAAAGGCTCTTGCACAACATATAAAAGATTCAGGCTGGTCGAGGAAAATAATGGAACAGTTGAGCTTTTCTCTCTGTGTGTGTAATTCCCCCCCCCCCCCCACTTCTCTTTTAAGCGTGTGGCAAATGTTCCTGTGCTGAGGAGTGAGGGCAAAGATTAAATAGTATTTGCAGCCACTGCTCTTCAGGCTTGCTGCAGGGCAAATATTGACAGAGTAAAAGTCCAGACAGATGCATTGTACTGTGGCTTTCTGCTCTCTGAGCGCGGTTGAAGGCTGGGACAACTTGCATTTCAACATTTGGGAGTCATCGGACATGAAAGTCACTAAAAGTTGTTGACAGAAATTGGTGTGTGTGTGTGTGTGGGACCACCGAGTCTTTTCACTGGATGACTCACAGCTTTGGCAAACCCTACAACTGTTACCTCGGGTGTTTGTGCGTGTGTGCGTGTTTGTGACTCACTATGCTGCTGAGTCGTTGAGCTGGTACTCGCGGGAGCGGCTGAAGCAGGCCTGAACACCTCCGTCCCTCCACAGCCGCTTAATGACGCCGGCCAGCTCTCCCGTCATGAAGCCTTCCTCCGCTGAGCCGGCCAGCACAAACAGCTGCCGCGCATCGTCCTGGGAGACGAGCCGCGTTGATGTCAATGTCATAAATCAACCATCAAAGTCGTTACGCCACCATTATAATTGACATTAACCTGCTACCAAGCTGAAAGGCCAGTCACAGGGTTATAAGGAGATTTCTGAGACAGCTGCTGATCAAATTACCAAAATAATTTGTTCCATTTCTTTGTCTTGTGTATACATGAATGCAAGCAGGGACATTTCTCACTTGCCGTTTCCACATAGAATCAGGCGTTGAACTGGAGCAGATCGATTATTCCAATGTTAGTACCTGCTTGTTTCCAACACCACAAAATCAATTCAGGCTATAAACCGACAAATTACACTCGTCTATCTCTCTCTCTCTCACTCACAGCTCTTGCGGCATCGCCAAAGTCGATCTTGAGGCGCCCCATGGCTCTGATGATGGCGATGATGGACTGGATGGTGTTGCTGTAGACCACAGCCTTGTACTGCTTACATTCCTCTTCTGAGTAGCCTGCCTCATGGATGATCCTGCAGAAAAAGGGGGATAAATGCGATCAGCAGACGCACCATTTTCCAGCACTGCAAAAAGTTGCCTGATCTGGAAACAAATGACAGCGACCAAATGTTGCCATCAGGCAGAAAACTTCTGCCCACTGAATGACATTCTCCTTATTTTCAGCTTTCTTAGAAATTATTTATTTTCCTCCTCAGCTCTTATTAAACCTCTCTTTTAAAACTCCAACCTCACATGTTCATTGTAACGTCTGCAGATATATTGTCAGGCCACAATGGCCCTGACCTCATTTCTGGCTGCTTAAATCACGGTGAGAGAACAGCTTTTTCTATGGTTGTAAGTTACACTGGATAAAAGCCTCGGCTGAATGCAAACAATGTACAGTTATTATCTTGGCTGGCATTATTCTATATTTTTGTCATCGTCAACAAAACCATCTTCGCTACCCTATCAGAAGCTTTCAGCCCCAAGCCAATTTGTTCCTACTGAAGATGTGAATTCTACTGATAGGTTTGATTTTAAAAAAGACCTTTACAATTATAAACTATAAAACAGCTGGGCACTAGATTTTTACAAAAAGTTACACAAGGAGTAGATATTACAATTGTTGGGGACTATTTTCAGCTCTGGATGTGGTGTGCTGGTGAGTATTTATGGCAGCAGACCGGTGAATGTGGGAAGGACTCAAAATAAAACTTTAGTGCCTATATTCATTATAATGAAGGAACATGTCACCCAGTGCAGTGCGGCTCAGGGATGTGTTTTTATTAGGGTTTTTTTGGACACAAATCTGTGGCAGGTCTGTGGCGCAGAGGAGAAAGCTATATAGGCTTTTGACTACACAAATAATACTTGTTTGTAGGGCTGCTACTGTATTAAAAATTATTTCATTATCGATTATTAACCGTCTCAAATTAATGAGCAATTGTTTGGTCTACGAAATATCAGAAAATGGGTAAAAATGTCTTAAAAGCACAAGGTAACATTTTCAAATAGCTTGTTTTGTTTGACTAACAGTTTTAAACCCTCTAAAGTTCAATTTACTACCACAACACACAAAAAAGCAGCAAATCCTCACAACCAAGAAGCTGGAAACGGAGAATGTTTGGCATATTAGCTAGAAAAACTGTTTAAATGGTTAATTAATTAAAAATCGTTGTGGATTAATTTTGATCAACTAACTGATTGTTTAAAAGTGTTTCAGCTCCACTTGTTAGTCAGATCACTTTATTGTTGGTTTGGTCTTTTCATGGAATTTGGTCACAATAAAAAAGACATAGGATATTGCTACTCTTATCTTTTCTTTATAACAAAAAGTGCATGAAGCAACTTTCACCAGCTAACAACGTGTAAATGTGACAGCTGTATTATGCCACAATAACTACATACTGTAACATAAATCACTTCCTGGCTGATACCGTACCATGGCATCTCTGTGCTCCTAGTGGATTTATGACTGTTTATTGTGAGTAAAAGAACATTTCAACAGGAACGGTGTCGTCTCTGCTCTGCACACGGCTTAAAAATGGAAAAATGCTGCACATCTGATGCGCGTACGTGCGCTGATTGATGAGATTACGAAAAATGTAATTCATATGCAGGACACACACATCATGTGGATGAGGTATAGGGACACTCTACATCAGTTTATTCTGCTGGGTTGTCTTCATGATCCATTATGCATGGTACCTGTTTTGAAGTGCAATTCACAGGCCATAATATTACCCAGAGAGACGCTGTAAAAGCATGACTGGTCTTTGACACTGTTTGTGTAGTGGAAAACGCCATTATCAATGCCATTATCATTATGTTGATACAATGGAAGAAGAAAAACATTTGTTTTCATTGTTTAGCGTGCAGAATGATGCAACAGCAGCAAAATAAACTCACTTCATCTGCTTGACAATTGTACTTTTTCCCGATTCACCAGCACCTGGAAAAGAGAAAAGAAAACAGGGTTTATCAGAGAGTGTAAATATTTCAAGAGGTTAATGTTGCCTGTAACAAGCCAGATACATTTTACCAACTCTCCTCCTTTATCTACTTCTTATATTTTTTTAAAGCACAACGTTTTTATACAATGATCTGATGCGGTCAAAGGACATGATGGGGGACCATGAAATTGAAACATGCATAACCACCTCAACCAGAGGAGAACTGAGAAACTGAGTGAGTGTGTGTGTGTGTGTGTGTGTGTGTGTGACTTGAGGTTCAAATTCAAACTTTAAACCTGATTTTGGCCCCTGCTCCAGGCAGTTCCAGACAAATATACTAATTACTTTGCTTGCTAAGCTTGCTTTAGTGTAGTGTTGCTGAATCCGACATTAGCAAAAACTTTGCATCGTTGAGGCTCGTGGCCTTAACGTGGCCCCAACTGACAGTGCTGTGAAGTGCCGAGGAACATGGCGTCACTGTCGACAAATGTCTCTGGTGACTAATTAGATTGACGGCATTGTAGTATTTGAGACATCCTTGAGACAGCGCTGCGATGAAAAGGGCGGGCGTGGGAGGGAATCAGACTGCCGGCGCGGCTTTTGCTTTGCGGATCTCTCAAACGTCACAGTGCCATGGCAACTGCTCTTGTTATATCCAGGACATCTCTAGTGTGAGGCCACGGTCACCTGAGGAGTCTTTTATGGCTGCGAGCGGCTTCCACAGAGACCGTTATGTATTATGCATCTGCTGCTCTTTTTCCTCTACTGTACTTGATGTCCCCATAACCAGTCACTTGGAAATGCCTTTTTATTTAACCAATCAAAGCCATCTGTGATGTCCTCCTAAACCACAGTCATCAGACTCTTGTCCGCTCATGGGTATTATTATAAACTACATTAGATCTACTAATGTGCACTTAACGTCCTCACTTTATAGAGTTATAGAGGCGCAATTGGCCGGTTGTCACTGACGTAATGCTCCTCTGACACTAGGGAAGATTTTTCAAGCCACTTGAAAGTGACTATTCCCCGAGTAAACACGCCCCAGCTTCTCTCTCAGCTCTAGAAACAGAATAAGGGGAAGTGGAATCATGCCATGAAAATGTACCACTATGCGTTACCTCGTGATACTGTCAGCAGAGACAAGAGGGTTTGTTCTTGCATAATCAATCATCTGCCTAATCTAGTTCCACTTTGCTTGCAGTTGCAAAAACAAATAAAGACATTTTTGACACTTAGTAGTAACACGTAGTTATGCCTGCTTCATGCTGTAAGCAACAGCTCTCCCTGAGCATTTCCTACATAAATAATGTTAAGATAAAATGAATATATATATATTTATAAATATGTGTGTGTGTGTGTGTGGATCCGACTCCTACATTACTACAAACTTTCGCTCAGCTTTAACTGCATGCCGATAGTACAGCCCTGGCACTTCACCTTCGGTATAATTGGAATAGATTCACCTGAGGACACATAATTTTAATTATGTGCCACCACTCGGGTGCCGAAGTGCCCTGGAGGGCGGTGACAGTGCAGTGGCAGCTCCCTGTGCTCAGAGGCCAAACACTGGCTGTGTGAATCCCCGTGGGGCACGCGCGCACGCACACACACCGACGTGGTGGCTCTCCATGTGTGACGCACCAACGTTCACTTCAGGCGGGCTATGAAGTGAAAGTCAAAGTAGCCTCCATATAAAAGGAAACTGCCAGTTATGTGACTTCTTAGTGGTTTCTGTGCCTTTTTCTCGGGCTTTGTTTGCAAAACAAAAGTGAGCTTTATTAAAAGGGCTGTTATAAGCAGAAAATACAAAGACCTCACACCTGGAGCTGCAGTCATTAGTCTAATCAGCAGAAAATGAATCGGCAACTATAGTGATAATTTCATTTTTTGAAAAGTCATTTATCTAGTGAAATAGCCACACAACATTTCCATTTCCAACATTTGCTGCTTTTCACTATTTCATATCACTGTCAACTGAATATTGTTGGGTTTTTGACTGTTGGTTGAAAAAAACAACATTTCAAAGATGTCAGCTCTGACTTTTGTTATGAGCATTTTTGTCACCCATTTATTTTTACATTTCATCGAGCAAATGGCTGCGAAGTCGAGAAAACAACCGGCAAATGATAATGACAATGATAATGTTGTGCATCACGAGGATGAGAAATTCTTGGATATTGTGATCACAAAGACTAAATAAACCGTGACGTTTGATGAATCATTGTGGGAATTTACTGTAATTGTGAAAATGTTGTGACAGAGTTCACAGAAGTTGAAACCAGCAGCACAATTGCTATGGTAATATAAGCCGGCCTACTAATTCTAAGTATTCCTGTGGTTAAAATTGCACAAATACCATAAATTTAGCATCTAAGTCTACATTATAATCAATGAGAAGGTTGATTAAAGTGACTTGGCTCTGGCCTCTTAACACCAGGGATATCATTACAGTGTGGTACTTGTCAAAGCCTCTAGGCTTTAGGAATACAAAACACAGGGGCGTCCTGACACAGACACACACACACACACACACACACACAGAGACTTCTAAGGGTTACATAGCACCCAAGGCCTGACCTATCGTCCTCATGCCGAGTCATGTTACACACCCACAGCTTTGAGAGGCCCACCCCAAAACAGCTCCAGAGTCAAAACCACTGGAGCAGCTGGTTTCTGTTTCTAGCAGTTCAAACTATTTTAGGAATATCCAAGCTAAGCCTTCCAGAGAAAATCTAGGTTTCCCCCCCTCTTCTTCCACAGAGAACAGAGCCGTTTCTATCTACCAACCGCAAACACATCTTTCCTCACGGAGCTCCCCCTGGTTGATCTTCCACTGAGTACGGAGGCAGCGAGGAATGTTTTATAACACTGGCAGTATGGAGACGAATGTGATTAAAATGGCCACCGTGCCTGGGCCTTCTCTATTTACAGATTAACCATTTGTCGCTTCTCATTCTCTTGGAGGACTCGCAATGTGTCCTTGCGTGTCAACCCAAGTTAGTATATACGTCTCTTTTTCAGGCTCCTCGTTCACTACAATCCACGCTGGCTTTTAGAGTCAAATCGACGGCAGGAAGACGCGTTTGTGTGGGTCAGGAGGTCTATGGGGGCCAGGCTGCCGGCCCAGCACGTCCACTTTTAGATGAGCAGTCCAAGGACCTGAGCAGAGCTTATGGAACTAACCACATTAGTGATGCCACATTAGCAGCATGAGCCCAACACCATCCACCCCACCCCCTCTGTTTTCCACTCTTCTGTCATATACATTCCTCTTCCTCTTTTACGTTCTCCGTCTCCTACAGTCATTTTCCCGTTATGATTTATTGTTCCTCTCACTTACTATCCAGTTCCTCTCCCCCCTCCCTCTGAGGGGATTTAAGAATGAGTCACTCATGAAGGATTCCAGGAGCCTCCGAGGCTCATTTCCCTACCAGGGGAAATGACCGCAGGGATCGATCTGCCAACGAGCAGATCGATGGCTAAAAGATTAGTTCCCACACACGCTGGCACAGACTGAACGATCGACGGAGACGTGCAATGATGCTTACAGCGATAGAGGAATGTGAGCAATTGATTCACTTTGATCGTCTGCGTTTATTGTGAGGGGTCCCTCGTCTCTTAGGATGAGCGACACGGTCATGCTGCATGTTTGGCAACGCTGGTTACATAATTAAAAAAAATATATGTAAAACATTAAAGAGAGAACAATGACAAAAAAAATTAGGCAAAGGCTGAGGATTATTATTAAAATCTTCCCACAGTTGCACGACAGCTATAGAAAGAATAATTAGGCAGAGGAGATTGTAATCTATTTCTGCATGTAGATATGAATAGCAGGATAATTGGGTCCTGGAGATGATGGGAATTAAAATAAGCGCCAAATAAAGACTAAGAGCTAAATGAGAAAGATGTTCAGTTTTCCTGGGGGGCAAAAAAAAAGATGACATTCCCTCTGTTTGCAAAAGACACCTGAGCCTTCCAGCTGGTTAGTGCGCACACAGACTCGCAAAGATTCTAATCATTTTTCATGCAAATTGAGGGTTGTTTTTTTTTGTTTTTTACGTCAGCGTAATGATTTCATGACAATCTCGGGAAGATGAGCCTGTGATTAACATTTGGGATGTTGCCTGAGAATTCACCAAATCACCAGAGGTTTGCTTTGTGCACAAATATCTCCACATTTGGTAGGGGTCACCTCCACGTGATATATAAAAGACTTTCTTCTAGGGGCATAAAACACATCTCTGCAGCCCTGCCTGCCTTTTACTACCAAGACGCATGTTTTGTTGACTTTTTATCTTTGCTGACAGGGTGCGTTTAGAGGAAAGTGTATTTCAGAATTGCTTGCGAATCAACAACTCCGAACAGCATCTTTTCAGTGACGGTTTATCCGCAAGGTAAACAACTCTAACTCCAACCTCAGGACGCCCTCCCCCCGCTTCTCTTCAGTGGATCTTCTTCATTTTTAATGCTTCAGTCATTAGCGGCGTTCTCATCTTACGGCTCCTCTTTTCCTTTCTCCTGGTGTCACTTCGGGCAGTAACCTGAAGAGGCTATCACGCTGAATGGATCAAACACAAATGGCAGGAAACCGTGCCAGCACAGCCGCGCGTGGGGGCCACACGACCTGGCACACAACGATCACGACAAAAACAGCTATTCTGAGCCACTCCAAAACCTCATGGAATGGCTACGTTAACTGTCGGAGCGACGCCTGATAGATAGAAACTCATATTCCACCCTGCAGCAGTATAGCAGAAACTTGACCGAACTTGCTGGCTTTTAATCAGCAAGTCCCATCTGGCCTCCAAGCACCTGAGGAATGTGGTCTACCTTTTTAACTAGAAAATATGTTCAACGACACAAACACCACATTAAATAGCTTATGTAGCCCAAGATGTTGCTCATCTTGCCCCGGTTCACAAATGTGTTCACAAAAAGCCACTAACAGCTCTTATTCCGTGCCTTTGCTCAGGTGTTTGCCTGATCCTGGTACTGGCCTCAGACGTTGTGTCCTGGTAACCCACATGTCATGTGTGTGCATGTCAACATTTCCCAAAGCTAGGTGGGGGGTATTGATGGAGAAGTTTTTCGCTCACGGCTTCTATTTACAAGGATAACAGTGTTTCTCCACATGTAAGTAATGCCATTAATTTGCACATGGCCGGCTCCTAAATGCAGGCAGCTCACATAATTGTGCGTACAGGAGCGTAACGTGACAAAACACGTATAATGACTTCTTGATATGTCCTCGTGGTCAGTTTTAAAACTGGCTTTATCAATTTACCAAAATAACAGCATGGTGGATTTTTAGGCATTGCTCAAACACGAGGAGAAAGTTTTGTACACAGAGGTCAAATCTGGCCATCGCTGAGTGATCTCTACATCAGCATGTCATGTCATGCCACTGCTTGGTTATTCAAGGTAATCAATGTCAATTTAGTTTAAATGGCTGCTATTTTAAATTGCATGTTTATGAGGCTTCTAACTAAATTACACTTCATTTGTGCAACTACATTATTGTAATTGCCTGCATTCGTTGAGCAAGATGCTTGCCCTATTCAGACACGTCTGTATTTTATCTTATTCTTATTAAGACAAGGTATTAAGGTATAGCATTTGGCTTTCAAACACAGGAAAGCTGTAGATAATACTACTAGGGGGGAACAAAATCCCTTCATCCTTCAACTTTGATTTTACAAACAGGGGTTGGGGGACCATTCAAATATCCTAAAATGACTGGACTCGACAAAGTTTTCAGTCTCGTTCAGTCAGGCCTGGGCCCCTGATGAGCCACAGGCCTATTTTCACTGCATTGCACTGGACCGGGCGAGAGGAAAGGTGCCATTGTTGTAAGGATTTAGTCGGTACAAATGGTCTACAGGGGCGGCTGAGTGGATCCACTTCCAACAGGAGGGGGAAAGAGAAAGCAAGAAAAACTTGCAATGTATGTAATTCTGACAACATTTGAATAAAACTGATAAACAACCCCCCCTCCGCCCAATTAAAAACAATTTGTAATGTAATTGACATTTTGGCTGACAACGTTTAGCACTTTTTTGTTTTCCGTTGGGAAATAACGCTACGTTGAATTTAGTGACCAGTTGACAGTGGACGGTTAACTCAAGCTAGCAGGGGGGGGGGGGGGGGGTATGCTAACGACGCGGAATTGAAACTCCGTAACACTTCATAACTGACACCACCAAAGACTGACCATTAACCCAAAAAATTAATTAATTAACCAACACTAATGTGGTTTTCATGGTTGCCCTCCCCCCCTCTCCCTCTCCCCTCGTAGCCAACACTAGTGTAGGCGAACACACGGCGAAGTTCATCCGCCGCCCGAGTTCTCCTCCTTCCTTACCGAGCAGCAGCAGCTTGACCTCCCTGGCTGCCTTCTCCCCGTCGTCCCGCAGGTTCCTGTCGATCATTTTACTGCGCTCCACCGCCGCCTTGTCCTCTGTGCTCAGTGTGCATCCCATTCTCGACTGTGTCCTTCAGACCCAGGTGGTGTAAAAAAAAAAAATCTAAAACACCATATGTGCCCACATTAAATGGTTAAAACTGCCTTCGCCCCGCACACACGCCCTTTTTTTTTAATGACAGGCAATCGATCTATTCGGGGGCAACAAAAAAAAAAGGGAAGCGATTTGACTTTTCAAAAATAGTGTGTCGTTTCTTTTGTCCGCTGAACTATTATCGGGTTAAAATCCGTCTTGCACTCGAGGGAAAGCTATTTAGACAGCGAAACAATTCCTTGGTGATATCTCTTCCACCCGCTTGCCTCCATTCGTTGCGGCGGCGACTGCCAGTATTGTACGCACGGATACGACTGTCGAGAACGGCGCGGTGTGTTCTGTTCCGCAAGCAGCGACAACAACCGTACTTCCGATCGGGTTCTTCACAATAAAGGTGTCACGTCCGCAAGCACTAAAATAAAACCGAAAAAAGACACATTTGCAAACATTCTCTGCAATATTTTCTGTGGTAGGTCTAATAACTGTTCCATATTATACTATACTTTACTATATATTAACTCAAAGCCAGTTCCACTTGAAAAATAGAGAAAATGTTTGAACCTCACTATACACTGCAGTGTACATCAAATAAGAAATATTTTACTGTTAATGCACATAAATACCCATGCAGACAGGTTGTTTAGCAGTGACATTTAGACAATACAGTGGTTCGAAAAAAAAAAAAAAATCACAGGAGGTCGCCGGTGCCAATGTGACATTTTAATATCATAATTACTCAAAATGAGGAATCCTGGTTGTACATTGGTTGAGACGCATACCATATACTGTAACTAACGTATCTTAAAATGTCCCACCTGTAAAGTAAAACTGACTTTGACAACCTGGTATTTAATAATCAATCAAAATGTTTGACTACCTCTGAAGTGCAGGCCTGCATGAGTACTTTACATAATGAATTCAGTTTATGTATTTATAATCAAGGATGAATATTTAGAGTGCTTTCGATGGCTGATTTTCAGTCTATTGTGTGTAGTTCTTACGGGTAAAATAAGGTCACACATTCATGTATTTCACCAGTTTTCTTATATAAAACATGAAATTGAGCTGTCATTTGGTGTGTGTGGCGAACACCAAACCGTTGAACACATTAATCTAACGCCTTTATTTTGAAGGTAGACGCCCAAACCGGAAACTCTTTGACAGTGGAACGCAGTCAAACCCTCACACCCATAACTTTACTCACTGCTGCTCAGATAAAAGATCACATTATGGACTATATTATGTGACTTATATTTTGATATACATATATATATATATATATATATATATATATACATTTATTTTTTTGCCCTGTGAATATCAATAACAAAAACATTTTTCTTTAGGAGATATATCACATATATTCCCAGTATTATACATATATATTAGAACTTCTCTGATCATAATGATTGCATGATTACCTGTTTAGGCTATGCTAACTGTGTAGCCTACATTTCTAGCATGTGTTATTCCCATGGGAACCAAACCTCTAAGCATAGCAGTGTTAATCCCATCCCCTTACCAATCAGCTGTACATGTCCATTGTTTGTGGTTTAAATAATTTAGCCCGTCTTCAAAGTCAACAGTCAGTCTAAAGGTTGGTGGTGTTTACTTCAAAGTTTTCCACACAAACAGTGTAAACAGCCCTGCCTTTCCATGCAATTTTCATTTCAAATGTGGATTTTTGGGAGTACATGCAGATTTGTGGTGTTGACCTTTCCATTCTAATCCTATGCTGGCTGGAGGGTTCCCTCTTTGTCATCCAGGCCCTCTCCAGGTTGGAGATAACAAGAGCCAGAGGGTGTATCCCCTGGGCAAAAACAATCGTATGTCATTTTATCTAACACAAAAAATACCACACACATGCAGTTAATTCATGTTCTTTGAAAAAGAAAGTGTTCCTAGTTATAAAAGATGAATGCGTATGTATACCTCTGCTTCAATTAGGAATGATAAAATACCTACTTTTATCTGTAAACTGTGTATTTATTTTATGTGCGGTTATGTGTACAAATGTAGACATTATGCAAGAAACGTACATTTCTAGACGGTTGTGTTCAGTGTTATGTTTCATCTATTTAATCCACCATAAATAAACCATGAAAAAAAGATGGCATACAGTTTCTTGTGTACGTGGCGATCATCTCAGATGAAATTTGGAAAAACAATATCACTCACACCCACACTGATCTGGTTGTATAGGGGTGACAGAAACATGCAGTAAGATATTCCTGCAGTTTCAGAACACTTCTATTGCCTTTTTGTATCTTCAAATGTTGCTTGCTGTTTTCTTGCAACACCCCACCAGAAGTGCATCATCAGATTTCAAAAACCATTGCATAATATGTCAAAACGTGACTTTTTTGGAAATGCATGACTTTCCATTTTATGAGCCTGTACTGTAAGAGTTGTCTTACAGTACAGGAAGTTAGTTTTAAATAAATGTATCCGCTGGGATGTAGCGGGAAGAACAAACAATCATGTTTATTTACAGACATTGCAACAGAATGCATTAACCAAATGGAATAGCCAGTAGATCAATCAGTAGATTGTGTGAACGTATAGTGTTGTATGGTGTAAAATCAACAATTAAACCCAAATCATACAAAAGAAAGAATGTGGTGCAAGGGAGAGAGCCAGTGGTGGAGTGAGAGAGATGCATTCTGGATGGACTTGCCAGGTGCACCAAGTTGCACTAATATTAACTTTGCCTACCACGACCTGAAGGGTGACACAAAACACAAGCAGCAGCTCAGGGCAAGACAAAACCAGCCTACAGGCCAGAGGGCCACCACAGATATTACCACATCAGCTGACAAAGAAACAGAAAGGCTCTAGGTCTATTTGCTCTAACAAACTGAAATCCCATCTGAATGTTGAAGTTGTACATGCAAGGTCAACAATAAAGTCAGTCAGGTGAGATTCAAACAGTTTTGACAAGAATGTTTGTTTGAATAGAGAGAGACAGGTCAGACTCAGTGGGATGAACCACAAAGGCAGGAGTAGGCCTTCTGTCTCACTGAAACATGCAGTGAGAGGTGAAATAATGGGGGGTGCTGCCCTCCAGTGGTGATAATATGTACCTCCTCAGTGCTGTAGAGAAGTATAATGTTTATGAGCACCATTCATTGCTGTAAGGCTTTAAAATGTTGCCATTTTAAATTAGCTAGAATGACCCATCTATCAGTCTAATCTTATTTTGTACACAATAAGGTATGCAATTTTTTGGGGGGGGAAGGAATAGACAGCAGACACGGGTACGGGGAAATTATATAATTATTGAATTAAATAATGCTAAACCTACTGAAAATCCTCTTTAATTCATGCACTAACAGGCAAGAGTCTGGTTTGATACTTTTAAATCTTAGCAAAGCGTGCAAAGAAGGATCGTATCCATCAATCACTACGTGCACAACCAATGTTATTTTCTTGGCGATTAGGTTCCAAAAACCCATGTGCAAGGAAATAATTGATCTCACTATAATTAAAAAAGATAAGCAGGGCAAAAAGAGAGAGATAAAGGGCAATTCGTTTTAATAACCCCCATGAAACTACGCAAACACCAATACAGATAAGCTTCTTTTTTTAAACTGTCTCTGCACAATAAAAATATATTTAATCATTTATATGATCCTTCTTTTCTGTTTCTGGTAAGCTTGTAGCTTGGATGAGCCAGGGGTTTACAGATAGAGGAGAGAAAAGAAACAGAACAGAAAAGAATATCATAAGATCAAAATGTCCATAAAGTCAGGAAATCATCCAGGCCATTGGATACCTAGAGCTAATAGCTCATTTCCAAATAAATATTCCTGAATGAGGCTTCATCTTGGTATTAGAATATAACAAAAATGGCTGAAGTGGATCAAAAAACCAGCACAGCTCTGGGATCAGAAATAAACTTTATTTGACAAATTACTTCTCAGTGCCCCCACTCCTCTTTCAACCTTTCTCCTCAGCCTACAGTTGTTATCAACTGGTCAGATAGTGCTTACTGATACCTGGGAGGACATCTCTCAGCTGGACCATAAACCTTTCTTGTCATTATACAACTTAATTTATAAGAGGTCCCTGGGTGCCTGCCAGATGTGTCTGTACCTTTACCTGGCCTCAGCTGCTCTGTCAGCTCCTCTGATGGTACAGCCTGCCTGTGCTGCTGCTGCTCCTGCTCCTGCTGCTGGGACACAAACAGGGACAAGCTGCACGTACTTGCACACACCACAAACACAGAGACAGAAGGAGAACAGGCTGCCAGAGAGATAGAAAGACAGACGTACGATCGGGCGGAGGGAAACGCACAACGCCATGGGCTGCTGTAACAAAAGGAACGGGCTGATAGCCGGAGCTGTGTTTGGGGCGGTGGTAGCCATCCTGGGAGGCGTCCTCATCCCACTGGGGAACAGCTTCATTAGGGGGACAGTGGAGAAGGTATGGTGCTCAGTTTCACCCTGGGTTGGAGAATAGGGAGTGACAGAGTGTGTGAATGTGTTTGTATGCAGAGATCAAGGTGAATCAGGAGAAACGAGAGGGAAGAGAAAGCTGCTTCAACTGGTAAACAAAAAGCTGTACAAAAAGCCAAGTGTGCCTTGTTTTTATCCACCAACGGTTCAGAACGAGACACTGTAGAGGAAAATCTAAACGTCTTAGAGCATCCGTCCGTTTCATGTATCAGTGGGGTTGCTGGCCTGCTGGCAGTCTTGAGGCATGTTAAAAATAGACTGTCTGTGTGTGTTTGCGGGGTTTAGGAAGCCGTCATTGAGCCTGGAACGACAGCTCACGACAACTGGGTGTCTACGGGAGGAAAGGTGTACAGACAGTTCTGGTTCTTTGACGTTAAGAACCCCCTGGAGGTTATGCACTTTGGCGCAAAGCCAGTGGTAGTGGAAAAAGGACCATACACATATAGGTAAGGTTGATTTGTTCACCTCCTTTATATCATTTTGATGCCAGGCTTTAGAAATTGATTTGAGAAACAGTATAGAAACATTCTATATATTCTATATTCTATATTTTCACTTCCTTATTTAGCCCTTCATCAATGTCAAACAACATACAAGATTCTACTGAAATGTAATGTCTGAGTAATACCCTTTCCGCCTTCAGGACAAGATATCTTGCCAAAGAGAACATCACATTTAACCCCAATCAAACTGCCTCCTTCCTGCTACCAATGGGTGCCATCTTCGAGCCATCCATGTCTGTGGGACCAGAGGAGGACAAAGTCACCTCCCTCAACCTGGCTGTGGCTGTAAGTGAGTCTCACCCCACTGTGCAGTGATTCCTGACTTGACTCAGCTCTACTGTTAACAGTTACTGCCCCTCTGTTCCAAAGCAACCTGTGCCAAATTAAGTTGTGCTGCTTTGTGGTGGATTACTTTGCTCATTTTAATGGTGGTCTCCAAACTTTTTGGCTTGTGACCCTCTCTGACAGGTTGTTTGCGAGCTGTGAGAAGTTTAACTAAAAACGATTTTCCATTCCTAGGGATGTTCCTTATTGTAAAGCAAGAATTAGAGAATAATTAGTACAATAGACACATACAGTAGTTTTTTTCTTAAGGTAATTTCTGTGTTTACTTTGACGACTCTAAGCATGTTTTTTTATGAATTGGCAGCTAGCTTGGTTAGCTGACAAGTTGGCCTGCAAGTTCAAGATTCAAGAGTTTCATTGTCATATGTACAGTAAACAACAGTTACACTATAAAATTGCATTCTGACTGAGCTTACTTACTTACTTAGTTAGCTACAGAAGCTAATGCAGAGGGCTAATTTTGGTGTTTACTTTCATTGGACTCAGAAACAAGGGTTTGAAATGATTTAAGTAAAATTGAAGTTTATTTTACAAGCTTTTGGATACTTCTGTTGTTGAGTCCGCGTTTTTTTTCCAAATCAAATAGCATGACCTAAAGTTACAATGGCCACAGAATCAGGTTGGAAATGACCAGAATTTGTCTAAACGTGTGCAAGAACTCTGCCTAAGTTAAATTGTAAAAGTAGCAAAATTATGATTTAAATAGGGAACTGTCTGATCAACAAAGAATAAGCAAAAGGAGTACGAATCTGAGCAAGCATCGGTACTTGACAGTTTTCAGTGGACAGTTAAAAACTATTTTTCGAAACCCAGCTGACTGGTGGTGTATGATGCTGACACCAGCAATGGTGCAAAGATGCTGCTGTGTTGGGGTCTGGAAATTATGACAAAATGTCAAGACAGAATTTCAAAATGGCACTCTTTGTTCAGGGGTACAGTGTATATTGCTTTTCTTTGATAAGGCTCACATGATAAGCATAAGCGACTCAAATGAGAGTAATTATGTGGTATAACAATAATAAAAAAGGCTTTTTCCCTGGCTTATCAGGCAAACCCCAGCAGTTGTGTGCCGAGCTGTCTTGCATGTGTATTATGGAACCACACTGTTGCCTTTTATAATTGACACCATCACTGATTAAAGAAATTATCATTTGCTGAGCTTTTCCAAGTACAAAGTTAACTGTTTTGGTTTTTCTTTTTGTCAGGGAGCTTATTCACTTGTTCCAACAGCGCTTCATAATTTGCTGGAGAAAATGATAAATTCAAGCAACTCCTCCTTGTTCCATCACCGAACAGTCAACGAATTGCTGTGGGGTTACACAGACCCCATGTTGAAAGATCATATGGGTCTATTTGCACCTGTAAGTAAACTGATATCATACAAACACAGTAACATCATATAAATTACACAAATTTAACAATTCCTTTTAAAGAAATGTTTGTTCCCTAGTACAATGGCACCTATGATGGTTACTACACTGTCTACACTGGAAAGGAGGACATCTCAAAAGTGGGAATAATTGACAGGTGGCGAGGAGAGAGGTGAATTCATTTACGAATATAATGAAGCTGTGCCTTTTAATCTGATTGTATTGATTTGTGAGTGATATCTCTGAAACCTGCAATTTTCCAGGCTGACAAAGTTTGTCTGACAAATTCAATTTTGTCCAACAGGAGCTTACGTTTCTGGAACAACACGTACTGTGACATGATCAACGGGACAGGTGTGTTTTGTAAAAAACCCACACGCATTCTTTTTTCTCAACCCCCTCTCACTCCTGCAGCTCTAAATGCAGACGAGTCACCTCTCTGACCTGATTTCTACTCCCCTCTTTCTCAGATGCTTCCTCATTCCCTCCCTTTGTGGACAAGAAGAAGCCAATCTATTTCTTCTCATCAGACATCTGCAGGTGATGAAGAATTTCATTTAGTGGGAGCAATTTCATCTGATCTAGACTGACTGCTGCTTAGGTAACATTAGGTGGGCCAGTAAAAGTCAACGACAGGAGAGTTAACATCTTAATTTGAGAAATTACAACCATTTGGACTTTCCTCTCAGTAACCACTAGAGGTCAGAGCGTTATTGTACTTGAGTCAGTCTGAATTAAGTTGCACCAAAGAGCTAAAAATTATTGAGCAATGAAGGTCAGTTGCTGGAAGACTAACTCTAATCTCTGTGTTGTGTTGTCTTCAGGTCCGTGTCAGCTGGCTTTGTGGAAAGCATGAATCTGAAAGGGATTGAAGTGTACAGGTACACCCTCCAGCCAAACACCCTGGCCTCACCTACAGTCAACCCAGACAACAATTGTTTCTGCAGAAACCTACAAACCACCAAGAATTGCACCCTGGCAGGAATACTGGACATCGGCTCCTGTCAAGATGGTCAGTTTGCATATGTTTATTTCAGCACATCATATCAACAATAAGCAACAGGAACTTACAGCATCCCAGTACTTTCTTCTACTGGTTTACTATTATGCTCAGCAGCGTGGCATTTTAAATTGCCTTTTTTCCCCTTTCCATCTAAACAGGAAAGCCTGTCTACATCTCTCTGCCCCACTTCCTTCATGGCAGTCCGTCCTTGCGAGAGGACGTGCTGGGCCTCAATCCCAACGAGGAGCACCATGACACCTTCCTGGATGTGGAACCCGTAAGAGGCTTATCTTTGTTATTTCTTACTTTTAGGGGCAGCAACTCTGATGCTAATTTGTTTTTGGTATTTTTCCACCAGACCACTGGGTTCACCTTGAGGTTTGCAAAGAGAATTCAAATGAATATGATGTATGGACCATCGAAGGTCATCACGTAAGTTGTGCTTCACGTTTGTAAAAGGAAAAGATTTGAGGAAATAGGCTTATTTGCTTTGTAGAGGGTTAGATCAGATTTGAGACAACTCTTGGGGCAAATGGTGGCAGAGTTGTTAGGAGGCATATCACATGTGTTTCTAGTCTGTGTCATTGTCAAATAAAGGCAAAAAAAGAGAAAGTTTGAGACAACATCACGCACTGAATGCCAACTAATGAACTCTTTCCCTGCAGGGTGCTTAAGAAAGTCAAGGATTATACCATATTCCCTGTTATTTGGCTGAATGAGGTAAGATAAAAACAAATGAAGCCTTGCAGTCATGAAGTGTACAGTCTGTTAGCTTGGGATGAATGATAATCAGTTTTTCTCTCAATCTATGCAACCAGACGGCTGCGTTGGATGATGAAATGGCAGACATGTTTAAGAAGGAGCTCATCTCCCGCATCCAGACGTTGGAGGTTATACAGCAGGCGCTGCTGGGCATAGGTGCTTGCATCTTCGTCCTGTGTCTCATCTCCTACTGCGTGGTGAGGAGGGGAAATAATCAAGCCAAGCTCGTGTGAATGAATCATGCAGAAGTGTCAGTTGTGTGTGAGTTGCAGAGCACAGTGCATTTAAGCTGCTATGAGACATCAAACCTTTTGATATAGACTTGCACTTTTTTGTAATTTCAGTGTTATTTATGATATCATACTTCCTTTGATACCAGGCAGGGGGAACTGTGATTTTGTAAAGCTCAAGAGCTGAATTCCTTTGCCAAGTATTGTTTAAATTGCAAACACTGTAACGTGAACTCAATCAGGGATTTCTAGAGGGAGAGAAGACGGAGACTCCTCTTAACTGTCAGGTTATTAATCCGCACAGAGGAGAAATGTGTTTGTTTGACATCCTATAAAAGAAATGTACATCAATCTAATTTTACGCAAATGTTCGTATCCTTTGCTGAACTAGTCTCTTCAAAATAAATAAAAGCTAAAAAAGTATTTTTCATTGGGTGTCCGAATCCTTGTTTCAGATTGTCAAAAGAGGTCTACATCCCCACTCCATCCAAAATGCAGCAGACGCTGTCCCGCTGCTCAAACAAACCTCTACATTGTGCATGTTGAAGGAAAATTATTTGGTTTCCTCTCTACCTTGAGTGGCCCATAACTCAAAAAGAGTAGTATTAATTGGCTGGGAGATGGTTACACTGTGGTTATGAATGGTACTTGGGTTTGTTTAATGAGAAAACAGGATTTCTGTGTAGCAGGAGGCCTCTTCAGTTTTATGGGTTTTAAAGGACCCTCTGCAGCCTCTTGGGTGTCTTTAATTCTACAGTTCGGTCTGAATCTGACATGTCACACAGATACAGGAGGGTTTCATCGAGATTAAAACACACACATCGTCCTTGAGATGGTGAAATTTGCAACCTTGGGGCATGTCAAGTACTGTGCACTGATGGCACACTGAAACGTCATGTTCTTCATGTGATAATCTTTTAAGGGATGGTTGGACATTTTAGGCAATACGCTCATTCACGTTTTTGTCAGAAGTTAGATGAGAAGATCAAAATTAAACATAACGTTAAAAGTGAAGCTATGTCCAACAGCCTGTTAGCTTATCTTAGCAAAAAGACTGGAAACATAACACATCCCACTCATAACCCTTGGTTTGGAGAAACTATAGTAATAACAATGTCTGACAATAAAATGCATGATCTTTCTGTAAAATTGAGATTCATCTGAACAGATTTACAGATTTATTCAGGCTATCACGACATTAATAAATAGATATACACGTCTCATAACACTGAAATTACACTGAGTTGAAGCTGACATGATGCTGATCACATAGGTTTATTAAACGTGGCGCAGAGATCTGCATGAGAGAAGGTACAACTAGAAAATCTTTTCTCAAAATGAAAATAATAATGTATGTCTCTGCAATTTGCAGATACAGTCATAGTTGGTGAAATATGTTGAAATTATATACACAATGACAACTCGGCACAACATTAAATTAGAAAGCATGAAACAGACAAAAAAACTGTACACAAGCAACAAATAATCTCTATCTACATTAACTATGTTTCTGAAAGAAAAAAAAAAGTCTATTCACATATGTTGAATGGTCTATCTCGCAGACTCACTTTGCTGTAGATAATGTGGAAAATGTGGATCCAAAGAAGGATGTTGTCATGTTTCAGCATCTACCTCGTGATATAAACTCCACATTGCTGTGGTATTACTTAAATGTGCATTTCTGCTAGTTTGGTTACTCAAATCTAATCCAGGCAAAAGATATAGAGACCCCTTACATAACTGATGAACGCTTCTGTGCCAGAAACAAGAGAAGTATGATACAATTTGCAGCTGAATTAGAGTGAGGCACGTTCGCTTACATGTACGTCTGAGTAACGGGAATAAATATAGGAGAGATCATGTAAGATGTTTGCAACAGCTCACACAGATGTTCATATTCTACTCAGTATTTTACTACTGTTTCTGTTTGGGCAACATCAGCACGGGATATTAAGTTTGGCCTTTGAACTAATTCATTGTTAATTTACAGCCCTGTAATATGTACTTTTTATGAGGTCCACTTGCCATCTGCTCTTTCTTTGCTATCTAACAGTGCTGTTGTAGACACTATGTGAAGGTGAACTACATGTCATGTCACTTTTCAGAGACAAGTTTGTTAGTTTTGTGTAAATACAGACATGTGAGTAGAATCTAATAAAATACTAGTATAATACTTGAAGAGGGCACTTACTGTCGAACATGCATCCATCTCCCTATTGTCCCTTTTCAATCTCCTCTATTTACTGTCCTGATATCAAATGACCTCCTTTTGTGAACCAAGAACAAACCTTTGTGAGCTAACATCCGGCCTGTCCAATTTACCCTAAAAAATCAGTGACCATAGCTGCGTCTCAAGGTATCTGTATTATCATGTCAGCTGAGATAAGAGCTTACTAGTGGCACTCATAACAGGGCCACTTCAGTGTGCGGTGTGACTGCGACGGCAAATGAACGGCTTGTGGGTGCCTGTGAGTGTGTGTTAGTGTATGTCACAGCCATCTGGTCACAGTACCTCATGCAAGAAAGAGAGATATTGCCCGAATAACAACTCCCCACATCCACCTCCTCGTTTTACTATGCATCCACAGTGCCGCTCTGCAGTTTGAGATGAGAGTTGGAAAATGAGGGTTTGGGTGTAGAAACAGAGGAAGGTGCAGCCACCAGCTCCCCGTGTCAGACCTCTGGGAGGTGATTGCGGCGATTGCGGCTCTTCCTCCGGTCCAGCAGGGGCTTCAGTTTGGCCAGGTCCCCTCTGAGAGGTCCAGGCGGCTGAGGCGGCTGCTGCTGCTGCCTCTGCTGGAGGTTCTGGAGCTCCTTCCTCTCTTTGCAGTACTGCTGTACAGCCAGGCTCTCTGCTGGACTGAAGGCTGCCAATAGCACCTTGGGGTGCAACGAGCTGGCCCAGGCCCACGGCGACTGCTGTTTGTCTGTCAGTACGCTCACCATGGCCTCGCTCAGCACTCGCAGGCGGATCTTGGCGACGGTGCGTTTGAAGCTGTTCTCCGTGGTCAGGCAGTAGTAAAGGCCCTGGTCGGACAGCTGGACGGAGCGGATGAGGAGGCCGTGCTCGGTGGAGAGGACCCGGTCGCTCAGCTTCACCTGTGGTTAGAACAGTTAGGTTGTGTCATAACCTAATTGGTCACACGCAGAATCATGTGTTGTATCACACGTTACCGAAGTGAAAGACCCTTGGATTCACATCTTTCATGGTAACAAAACACTGAAATAATTTGGAATTACAAATGATCAAACATTGGAAATGGCTCTGTAATTATTTCCTTAAAATTCCTGAAAAAGATGATAAAATTTTGTTACACTTTATTTCAGTTTCTCTTGTAGATTACAATTACATATTCTTAACCACAAAAGGCTGCATTTTCTAAAGATAACTTTGGGTGTTGCTGAAGGGACAGAGAGAGAGAGTCTAAGCAGTCGCCTCCGTCATCATCAATTTAAACTAACCATGAGACTACAGTGATGCTTACACCCTGAATGTAACACTGTTTATTCATTTTCCACTGACAGCTTTAAAATCACCCAGGCCTCAGAATGGACTTTAACGATACAACACCATAAAACAAGGTGATTTATTTTAAGGCCAGCTTCTATGCTCACGGGGAAAGGGCCATAAAACGGTCCTTACTCCAGTCTACTCCACAGAAATAAGAGCTAAATCCATTAAACGTGTCTTTATCAAGCAGGCGCTCTCTTGCCCAGCTTTATTTAATTCGTCACAGCCTTTCAAGGGGTTAGAGTGCTGTCAAATATTTGTAAAAGGGCTCCCTTCTGAGAATCCAGTCATTAGTCAAAGTCCATATAATGTTAGATCGGTATCACCGCTCATTATGACGGTGCTCTGCCGGCCAGCGTTCACTGTGGCATTCCTCAGGCGATACAAGTACTGATCAAGCATATGAGCTCATTTGATTGCTATGACATGTTTGATGTATTTTGATGTATTATTTAACAATGTGACCAAAACACCAGAGCAGCTCCTTCTAACTCATAAAAAGGACACTGACTCCGTTATATTTCGGAGGGATTTTCATTGTGTTCCTGGCTCCACCTCAGCTTGCTACATGTGTCAAACTGACCTCTTTCCTCCTGTCGTTGTCCCTCTGAATCAGCCAGCGGATAGAGGCCTGGGGAGACTTGGGAAGACACTCCAGGAAGGTGGTGTTGTTTTTCACGCCGTACTGCGTCATCTCCACTGCGTTTCTGTAGGCTGTCACACACACACACACACACACACACACCAGTCGTCACTTGCTGACCGACACAAACCTCACAGATGGACTCAAATCTGTCTGAAGTCCCAACTGTGAGTGAAATGTAGACACAAGGCTTAATACGACACCTGCTGCACATCCAAACTTCTTCAGTTTCCACAGACCAACAAAACAGATCAACTCGGTTTCGTCTCATTTAACTGCGTCGTTTTTTGTTGCAGCTAAATGGTTCATCGCTCAGCAGGATGTATGACAGGGTTCTGACTAATTAGCCATAATGGCCATATGATTGGTTCCCCAAGCTCATGTTAATTTAGAGACGTGAACTGTTCACGGAAATGGAACTCTCTGGGGAGCAAATCCTCTCACTCTCATTAAACTGCACCCTGCCTCTCGACTGTGTGAGTTTCTTCGAGAAGGGTGTTGTGCAGTACCTGAACTCAGTTAAAGCACCCCTGGACAAGCACGGGAACACACAAAAATCTTCTGCATAAACACCTACAATCATTCTTTAAAATGAAAATCGTTTTGGCTGTGTGTGTAAATGTAAATCTGTAACAATACATATATTAGGAAAATATATATAAAAAGCAGAACTTACAAACAAGCTGAAAACACAACTTTTGCATATCATCTCCTTATAAATGTGTTAGGGCTAACATGTTAGCAACATTAGCATTCATTTAGAGTTGTGTTTCGGTCCACCTGTATTACTACTCGTTTTTAGCCGTGGTTTGGTTTCCACTGACTTCTGTGAAAAATGTCTGGCTTCATAGCTGCTAGCTGCTTTTCTGCAACAAGTACTTGCTAATTTTGGCTGCTGCCTGGTGCTAAGCAGGCGGCGTACAGTGGCTTAATCAGAGCTTTGCTGTTGTGAGGTTGATCAGAGTGTGTTTAGTGAGCCGTCTGTGGGTTTGTCCCAACGCCTTTCACGTTACATGTAGTCATTTGATCCTTTGTTAATAAAACATTTGGATTTGTGCAGCTTTAATTACCTTTAAGATTGAATCCTCTGCATTGAGTGAGCGGATTTCCGTGTATAATGTCCTGCCGTCTGCTTCTCCTAAAAAAGAAATAAAAAAGCAGGGAGTAAAATGAGTATAAATACACTACAGCTTCCCTCTCACACACTCATCTCATATTGAAACTGTGGAAGGAGTCAGTCAGTGCCAAAACAATATGAGGAAAATCTGACTGTTATTCCACTCGGTGGTGCACACTCATATATAACAGCTTGAGGAAAAGAGCACGTAAACAGCTGACACATTTCAGACACATTTTCCTCAGGAAAACAGGGCCTGCGCTTTTGTTCTGCGACCAAACTAAACTTGACCTGCGTCTGACTGGAATGTCAAGAGAGAGGCAGCTGGTCTTTAAAGAGACCATAGAGGTATCGGTTTAGAGGCGAGGTGTCGCTCATACCTCCTTGTCTGTGTTATGTCTAGACGGAGGGAGAGAAACAACAAAAGCAGAATGCGTGATAGGGCTTACGTTGAAGTGTGTGCTGAGGGATTCCAGCCATGTGATCTTGTTGCCCTCACAAGTTGTGAGCAGCTCTTTTTCTATTCTTGTTTAACACATTGTTGCACATCAGCTGTTGCTCACACTCAACATGACTTGACGTGGCGCATTGATTGATTTCGTATTTGTTGTATTACTGATGAATGCTACTTTGGTTGGCTGTTGGAAGCCCAAACTCTTATTCTTATGGCGATTTGGACAACACTGAACGCAAGTGAACAGGCATACTGTATGCTATTTAAAAATCTGCACTATGCTAATGTTTATTTAACACTGGAGAAAGTTTTGAACAACTGGCTTCACAGATGGGCTCACTAATCAACACCTGTCAGCACTTATTTGCACTGAAAAAAAATGTTTTGGGACTTAAAAGCTCTTGCATAGTTTTTTCTACACAGCCATGGGAGCAATCCTTGGTGGACACTAAATACTTCTTTGCGTGAAATTTAAAGATACTGAATACGGGCACAAAACCACAGCAATGGACCCTTAAACTGTAAACTTTTGTGTACCTTTTGCCGGTGGGATAGAAGCGGGAGCAGCTGAGGCCGTCCCAGGCGCAGTAGGGGTCTCTGGCAAGGCAGCAGTCAGCGCAAGCCGAGCCGTAAGCGTGACAACGGTGCAGGGAGACCTGCGAGACCCCGAACTCCGAGCTGACGTACAGCTGTTGCTGCAAAGTAAACAGTTCAAATGTCAGCTGCCTTGTTTGTCTTAATAAGTGGCCGGCTGACAGGAAAATGAGGCAGAGCGCAGAAACAATTATGGCTTATTATTTCTGTGCCTTTGGGAGGTTTATTATGCACAGGAGATTTCAATTTTGTGCATTACATAGTAGCCACAGACAATGAATAACATATTAAAACAATAAAACTGCACTTTAATAGGTTAGGAAAGTAAAGTTGGAAGGACACTTACTTTTTTTGAGGATATTCTTAAGTTTGTAACAGGAGCTTGATTCTGAAAAAAAGCAAAAGTTCAAAATGTTAAAGGAATAGTTTGGAACAGTTTGGAGAAATATGCAAATTTGCTTTCTTTCTAAGAGTTTTGATGATTTGATCAACACCACTCTCATGTCCGTAATATGAAGCTACCACCTGCAGTTGGTTAGCTTAGCTTAGCATAAAGACTGGAAACATGAGGAATCAGCTAGTCACGCTCTGTCAAAATCCGCCTGGAATGTATTTTCTATTGCAGTTTATCAGACTTTTCTATTATAAAAGAAGGTAGCCATTTAGGATCAGCTTCTCACCAGATGTCTTCAACTTTCTAGAATAAATATATTCTACTGATAATAAATCTTTTCTGAGTGACAGGCGGCTGTAGTCCAGGTGCAGTGGAAGATCAAAGGAGGCATGGCCAATACATCTGATCACAGGTTGATCACACAGATAAAACAGCATGTGCGAAGGTTCACTTGGGGCAACAACCAGACCAGATTGCGGTATGTGAGCATGCTTCCCATCACTCTATGCTGCAATACACTGCAGAACATCCATCTCCTGAATGCCACCCTGCCTTTGTCTGTCTGCCCCTTGCCTTTGTGTTGAGGCCAAGCACGCCCTCCTCCTCCCTGCCTTTGATTTTGGGTAAGAAAAAGGATGAAAGTCAGAGTGGGGATAAAAAAGGGAGGGAGGAAATTCAGACAGCTGACCTTAAACACTTCCAGTTCCTCCAGGATCAGATCTTCATGCAGGGAATGATTGCTGGGCAGCACAATCACCTTCTGTACTGTACCTTTGTCTGGGGGCAGAAAGCAGACATGTCAGGAGTTGTAACCACACACAAGCATTTAACAACTGTGTGAAACAGATATGGCTACACACAGTCAGCAAAGATTTCCCAGACATGCATTCCGTCAGTGAAATTTGAAAGCAAAAATTGAGTGAAAAAAATAAACTCAAAGTCTGTTTTGCTTTGCCCATGTTTGCTTTTGAATTAGGCATGATAGCCATGGCCAGTTTGCATAACAAAATCAACTGTGGCAGGAGAGGGAATGGAAGCTCTTAAGCCCGCATTAGGGAGGATGAGGGCCACGAAAAGGGCAAAATGCAACACTACCATCATCAATAAGGCTGTTTTGTCCTGGGAGTTGGAGCACCAGAGCAGGGAGAAGGAGTTACAGTAACAGCTCCTGGAAATGCCTGATAAGAGCGCCTCTCCCTCATCCTTCAGACAAAGCAGCATTTCTGGCTCATTTATGGTTAGCCATATTTTTTTTCAAGAATGCAGCCACGAGAAACAGAATGGAGACGCTGCCTGATAAACACAAGCAGCTGTGAGCATCACGGAGCGGCTTGCTGAACACAACCATGTGCACAAGTGGACACGCATCCACGCATAATTATGTACGCACACGCACATATATTCTGTTTAACCATTTTATAAGCGCTATAAGATATAGGTATATATTCACCATTAGTGCAGTTAATCTTACAGGTCCTTTTACCTGATTTACTAAAATCAGAGGTCAAAGTCGTCTCCTAAAGGACCTTGTCTTGTCACCCTGTCTATGATTCTCTTTATGGCATAATTTATGCGACATGCACGTCAGTGTTTTCAAAATTGGTAACACACCCAAAGTGTAATCTCTGTTATCTGTTGATGTGATTACCAGCTTTGGCAATGGGACTATGCTCAACAATCATTTACTCATGAAACTCTTTTTAAAAAATGTCTTCATAATTAACCAAACTACTTCTAACATAACTAATTTTTGGAGAATATAAATGAAATTTGATGTTAATATTGTCCTGTCACGGCATTTTAGCATGACGTTACTATAAAGTACAACACCGATTATAGGTTAGGTTAATTAATTTCTTCATAAAGGCTTAAAAAAACTCTCAAAGTTGGCTTTACTTTGCCACAATCTGCAGGACCTGTCTACATTCATACCTGTGCCCAGGAAAAGCACTTGGTAATTGCCGTCGGCAGCCATGACCTGGTCCACTGCCACTGATGTGTATTTGTAGGCAGCATTGGTTCGAACCACTAGAGGTCTCCTCCCCACTGGGTAGATGTGGTTGAACATGACTGGATGGTTCCGTACAAAGGTCACTACGTCGTCTGGGAACTCCTTTGTTGTCTGGATGTCAGGTGTGAATGCTCCACCGGGACACTGGAGAAACAAAAGGGAGTGAGTGCATTGTGTTGAAAAGAGCGTCATTACCATATCCTAAACCACAGGTTTTGTCCGCCAGCCAATTGTTAACATTGTATCATTCCAAAAATTAAGTTATAAAATTGTACAGAGAGTTCCATCATTATACAACACACTTAATTCACAGTATTTCTATATGTGGTAGTTAAGATTAAGATAATAGACAATATGTACAGTTTGCTGATAATTGATCTTAATGTCTTATGGAATCCCACAAGGGTCCATATTGGGGCCTTTGTTAATTTTATATATTTATTTGTGATAATATTGCAGTTTATGTTCCAAATATATAAAGCAAAAAAAGTTAGTGTAAGATTTGGTGTAATTAAAACTGATTATTGACTAAAATATACACAGGTGTGAGTCGAATTACTGTGGAATTCAGAAATATGTAAAGAGAAGGAATACTATGAACTTAATGAGTAATATTCATGTTCAGCTGTTGATTGTGTAAGGATGTTCTTTAGCTGTGTTGCCATTCCTTTTATAGGAAAAGGTTGTTAAATCATTGATGTTATTTATTCATTTTTAAGAAAGAGGCTGGTAAAACAAGACTTTTCGTCTCTCTATTCCCCGTCTCGCTGAGATGTGTAAGGAGGTATGGTGAAGATTAATATTTGATGTGGACGTTGTTTTAGCATCATGCACTGAAATAACCAATAAATTAATGAATGAATGGCCTAGAAATGAACTCACAGTTCCAGGCCTTGGGTAAGGGATGCGCCCCTGGAAGGCCACCCACTGAAAGTTGGGCCCCTCTCTGTGAGCGAAGGGCCCGTTGAAGACGGTGAGGATGTCTGCCATGTTGTACACGCACACTGCTGAGCCTTTAAACACGGAGCTGAGGAAATGAGATGCATACTTTCATTGAAACATAACAGATGGAACCTACTACGTTCACAACTTTGAGACCCACCCGGCTAAAATATTCTGCAGTTGTTTGTTAAGATCTCTGTTTCTGAGGATGTGCGAGTCGTGCAGTCTGGGTGGAACCGCTGCCACTCTCCAGAGGGGAAAGCACACCTATTTCCCATTCCCCCTTATTGACCTTAAGTGGTTTGGCTCAGTCGTTTAAAACCACACTGCTTAACACATAAAAGAGGCTTTGTTGAAAAAGGGGAACAGAAGTATATCGTGTGAAGTGGAGACGGAGGGAGAAACACAGGAACAAGATAGAAATAACACTGAGCTGAGAGCCCTCAAGGACCTTATTGTTTGGTTTGGCTGTGTTCTTTGATACATTTCTGTGGCCTTTCTGTGATCCTTGGGTAACAAGTGGATCGAAGGCCTTGTGGCAGTGTCACCCTGGGTTAACCAGACAAACTCAATTAGAGAGCAGAACAGATGGAATAGGGAGCCTTTCCTTTAAACCTCCAAAGTTGCCGCGCAAGCCTGCTGACTTTCGGCTGAATGAACAATTTCCACAGAGGTTTAGACAGTATTTGGTTCTCTTTTAACAAAATTTTTATGTCAAAGATCATGCTGTTTAAACGATGTTCAGCCTAATTTTAATACTAGTAACTTAATTCTAAGATGTGCTCAAATTGAATTGCTCTGGATTCATTAAAATAGGACAGTTACAAGAGCATTTATTTACTTTTAATATATGATTTAATATACTAGAGAGATATATTAAATCATATATTAACTATAGTAACTAGACGTTTGTTATATTATATTGTTGCTGTCCAAAGAAAACCTTAATGGGTTGAGATTCTCTTACATCTGAAGCTAAATAAACTATTTAAAAACCCAATGGATCGTCTCAATTATTTATTGTCACAAAGGAGCTGTTTTTCTTGGCTCATGCAAAGTTGGCGTTTTGGAGATTTGAGATTTTGAAGAGTTAGCAGGACTGTAATGGACATGGAATTAGGTATCTAAAACTGGGAGACAATTTGTGTCTTGTGGTTGAGTAGTTTAAGATGCATACCATGTAACATTTAGGGAATCTTTGTTGCATGTCACCAGCACCACCAAGTATTCACACTTCCTATTTCCGTCACGCAATCAAATAAAGGCAAAAAGGCTCAAAACACAAAGAATCGAAATAAACATAATTGCGTTGGACAGTTAAAATACACTGCATTGTAAAAACTAAATTATAAGTTTAGAATAGAGGAGAGCGGACACAAAGCTCCTTGAATTTTGGGAGAACTATCTCTTCCTCTCTTCCCAAATTTGTTCAAAAGTGCAGGTCTTTATGGTCATTTAGTGTACATACTATTTTAAATGTATGGAAAAAGTATCGATCTGTTTTTATGTTTATCTATCTGCTTATCTGTCTGTGTTCATTGAATGCTTACCATTTGGGTTCTAAGACACAATGGAAAGAGAAAAGTGGCCAGATTCCCTCTTTTCTCTGAAACCTGATGAACAAGGCTCGGGTTTCACATATCAGAAAAATGCTGTAATTTCTCAGTTGCACTCAAAAAGCCTGCTGTGTACTATTACTCTGTGCTTGTGGAACACATCCAACAATACATATCATGTAATACATATTCTGTATCAATGCGTACTATAAATAACGCAGTGCTGCTTGTGATCAGAAGGAAAGAACATCAACACAAAGGCCATATGGTGAAGCCACAAGGACGCTGAAATTGATAGTTCATCCTCTGACTAAGCTGTTCTGCCACATGACACATGACGTCTCTATGTAACAAGCCCTTTGACAGGCACATCCCCTCCCTGCTGATATCCAGTCAGTGATTAACATAACCACCGAGGCCTGCAGGAATGTTACAGTTGGCTTCGTCGCTTTCGGTCTTACCTTGTGGATGTGAAGACTCCAAACACCAACAGGCCCTTGGGCTGATCGGTTTCCAGCAAAAACATACTTTCTGTAAGGGAAAACACATATGTGTACACATAGACAAATGCACATGTGTATACCTTCAACAAATTCCCTATATCCCATATCACGTCATCCTGCAGGTGAGATTGCCAAAAAGTGACAGTGAGGAATGCACAAATTAATAACTGCACATGTTGACAGATGGACTGGTCGGATGAACTAAATGGAAAAGCAGGACTAAAATGCTTTGAGCTGGTGTTTGTAGTTTTTAAAGCTGAGGCTAAGAAAGGACTGGAATAATATGATCATCAGCTAATACAACGTAACCAAAAATAACAGAACAATTGTTATTAAAACTGATAAATGGCTACAGCCATAATCCAGCCCAAACAAAAGGAAGTTTTATGAATTGTTTATGGAGAAAGCAATCGCTGGAAACCTTGGAACAAAGAGTGAGCTTTCGGGAATTAGGATGGTCTCTGGCCACGTATTTTGTCAAATTCAAAGGTTGTTTGAATCTCGTTTCATGGACCATGAAATTAAAAATGGAGCTTGGAAATCCCTTAACAAAATAAAGGAAATGCATACCATATAAAAACACCACAGTGTTCCTCCTCCTTCATTTGACTTACCCAGTTCGTCAAAGTGAGTTTCCGTGCCATCTTCTTCCAGAACGGAACACACCATCCTGGCCTTGAGGAAGGTGGTCCATTTGTTCACCAGACTCCGCTGTCCTCCGATGTCATTCTGCAGACAGAAACTGCACATAGCAACTCGAAACATACACTGCTGATTTATTCAGGCAGACCGACAAAGGCACTCACTGGACACACTCTGGCCACCATGGTGTGGATATTTTTAGTATTTCCACTGTTATCCGTTAGCCTCTCGCGGAAGAAAAAATACAATTTGGCGTCATTGGGGTCTGTTCCGTCTGGTATCAGGTGGGCATCAATGAAGATTGGCTCTGAATGAAAGAAAAGGAAACATTTACATCAATAAATAAAAGAAAAAAACATCTCATTTGTGTACATTAATCAATCGATATACAGTCAGAGAATGCTTGTGTGCTCACCACTGAGCCACTTAGAGTTGTGCTGGTCTGTCCGCACTGCATTTCTCTTGGTCAGGCTCCTGAAGATGGCAGCATCTGTCCCCATGAAGTCAATGTACATGCCTGAGAACAGCTCCTGGTCTAGAGGATAACAAACACACACACACAACACATCAACTATCTAAAGTACTTCTAGAAACCAAGAAAAGACAATTCAGTTAATATAGATATGGATAAACAACACCGACATTTTATTCTATGACTGATGATGTTAACATTGTTCTATGACGCCTGTGTGTGTGTGTCCTGCTGCTAATAAGAGGGTTTGAGCGCTCCACAGCTGCTTCGTGCTTTTTATCATTCCTTTGCTCTCACTTCATCATCCATCAGTTCCAGACCCTGTCTTTATGGAGGATGTGGAGCAAGTTAGGGGAGAATTAGGGGTTTGTGGCCCGCATTCAAGCCGGCTTGCTGAGGAGTGAGTGTCGACAGCCCTCAGACGGCCACAAAGACGGCCCAAAAATGAGGATGAGTAGATGAAGTGCCGATTTTACAGAGCTCACACACTGAATGTGAGTGTCCTCTGAGGCTCGGAGTGCTGCATCTCTGCTTTGCCTTCGACCTCGACTGTATTTGGCAGAGCACCCTTTCTCTGTACCCCTTTAAGTCATTCCAACCTCCCCTCTGGCTCCCACCCTGGGCATCTCTGAAGGCGCTCACTAACTGGCAGAGCTGCTGCTGACATGGTCGTGCTCAGGTGTCAGAAAGCAGAGCTGAGGGTTCAACGTGTCGACTTTAGCCATGTCAACAGCAACCCAACACCCCTCGACCAATCAGAGATCAAAGGAAAGAGGAAGGGGGAGAGGGGAGGACATAACCTGATGTGAAGGTCTGGGTTTAATGTGTTTTATAATCTCTTGAGGTGTCCCGTGATGTGAACGCTTGCTATACGTTAACATGACAAGATGTCCCATCTCTATCATCTATTGCATATGGCGACTGCAACATGTTAGTGGCTAACAACGCCTAAACCAGCTGAGGTGAGCTATTTTTAGTGCCCGCCCACACACAGATACTGCACCAATCAAATTACAGTACCGACATTCAACCTCCCTGGGGGACACTGGTGGAGGTAGGAGGCACCTACTGAGCATGACGGAGACGGTATTCACTTGAGGGTTGAAGGAGCACCTCCCTTTTCCAGATTCGGTCCTCGAGTCAATGTGGAATACTTGTTCCTGTCACAGAGAATAGAGGAAGTCAGAGAATTTGGAGACAGTTTTATATGAAACCTTATTCCATCTAGTGGCCCCTACCACAATAAAACTGCATGTATGAGCATATCAAATGTCCCACAAGGTAGCCATGCTCACGTTACCCTCCCTTTTGGTTTTAAGGAAGTACAAAATACAGTCCTGGCCTGATCCACCTTAACTGGCCCATATGGGAAAGTAAAAGGAACATTCCATTTGGGAGGAATTTCCCTGCTTATGTGTTGGATAGTCATTTCTCCATCTCAGGTAGAGAAGCTGCCAAGTTTCAGCCAGACTGGTGGCGAACTGGACGGTTCAGGCGCCTCTTACAGTAACATGGGTTATCCTATCCTATTTAGATCTGGCCCATGGTGATGATGCAACTTCCTTGAATGGGATGAGATTGATGTCAGCTGAGGAGCATTTTCCAGGAGAGTTATCAAGCAGAGTTATCACGCCTTATAAAGGTTTAACACTGAATAAAAGACTAATTGACTGAGTAACATAGTTATTTATTTCAGTGTATAATTCACTGTGCATCTGAGACATAAAAACTCTGACACATGCAAATAATCTGTCTGTTGTCACCATCCTATCATGTTTTAAACCAACATAATAGTCTGGGGCACGTTCTCACGGCAAAGGTCAACACTGAGCTTGCTGTCAACTTCCAAGCAGCCTGTTATACTTAACAGATCCCTTTCCTTGAGACAATGACATTGTTTGAGCTCAGAAGTTGCAAACAGAGCAGTCTGCCTTTCAAACAAAAACCCCAAATGACAAAAGGCACCGCAGTGCGAAAAGAGCCTGGCTGGGAGCCCTCTCGCTCGGCTTATTAGTGTTTGGCAGCAGTCAGTAGTCTGTGGCTAAATGTTATTCACTCAGTGAGCACTTTTCTCCTGGAGGGCTTCCCTGCTCTCACTTCCAGAGCTGTGTGGCCGGAGATGAGAGCAGCTCGCCCAGAAATCGGCCCTCCATCCCTGACACTAGAGCTCCATTTACTCCCTCTTATCCTGAGCATCTTCTCTGATGTGGCATCAAACCCAGTACACCAAAACTTTGCTAATATAAAGTTATGGAGTCTCTAACTTTTTTTTATTACCATATGGTGATGCAAGAAAATAAAAACTGCACATTTAAGGAAAAGACTATTTCATATGCGCTGGTTGTCCTCCACTTTAGATGTTTCCACTACTTGGTGACTCTGAATTATAGTAATATTACATTTCTTCCAGTAGAGTGGTGTAAAGACATTATATTTTGTTTTGAACCTCTAATATTTATATAAAACCTTATTGATAAAAAAAAAAATCTCATCCACGTCCCTTGAGGCATTTTATGATTACTTAGATAATGATGTTTGTATAATTGCTCTGGGTGGCAGTATTCCCACGACTTTGATTTTATTGTGCTCAAGGGTGCCATTAACACTTTACAGAGTTTTTAGGGAGAAACAAAGAGGAAGAGTTATAAATAAACATCTGTCCCATCTGAGCCATCGGCACTTTAATCACATTAAGTTTATTAAGTTCATGTAATTGGGTTTATTCATTTTATTAACACTATATCACACATCAAGTATTAACACATTAGAGGTGCTAGATGTTCTCATTTTTTCACTTTTGACATCATGTTAGTGTTTTAGTATTGTTCAGCAACCTGCAGTGTTTTATCAGACAATCAGAGTGAATAAATCTACCAAACACACGAGGAACAGGCCAGTTTCCCCAAACACATGGTTTATACCGACAAGGGGATTTGCATATTTTTGAATCTGTCATCGCGACCCCACCTCTGGTCTGCGGCCCCTGTTGACGTACACACAGACGGGACTGTACGCCCCGCTGCCACACATGAACAGATGAGTTCTGTTGTAAGGCTGCACCACACGGATGAAGTTCCCACAGCCGTGCTGGAAGACGCAAACAAACAGAGAGAGACGCAGAAGAAGTTCAGTAGGTGAGAAGCAACAATAAAAAGGTCACTCTGATTTATTCCAGAGAAACGTTAAAGCTACAGAGGAACTTTTATTAGATGACTGTTCTCTCACAAGACTTAACAAAACACTATGTAACTTATGAGAGATGGAAAAACCCATTGTTGCTTTTACAAATGAACAGCTGAATTCATAGGCAAGTGAATGCACCATTGATCAATTCAATATACTCAGGAGTTTAGAGTTTATCCAGATTAGGATGTAATAGTATAACGTGCATCAGTGAGTCAGTTTGCTAACTTTATGACTTTTCTTCACTTGTGGTCTTGTTATAACAGCTTAGCATCTTAGCTAAAAGCTAAATAGTGCATCATTCAGTATTATCTCATAACTTTTAGTTGTAGGCACTGTTCAGCCGACATTACCTAATTAATGCTATTTCAAAAGAAATAAACTAACAATATGAATAGCAGTTGGCAACAAACACCATTACAGCACTGTAAAAAATAATTAGTTTCCACATTTCTTTAATCCCATCCATGACACAATGTACTGAAACAGACATAGAGCATAAGGTCTATTTCCTGGAATACAGCCAAGCTGAACAGAACTTGTTTATCTCTCCTGAAGTATCCTATTCCATATGAGGTAATATGAGTAATTCAAATTTATCTCACTTACTATGACAGTTATATAATCACATGCAGCACAATCAAACAATCCCACAGCTCACCGGTCTGGTATTAAGGCCAGTGGAAAAAGAGCGTCAGTGGCGTATGTGATACATCTAGGTAAGGCAGATTACTGATCTCCACGCATCTCTGCTTTCACTTCCCAAACTCCAACGACAGCAGCGGGAGTGCTGGACTTTCTAGCTAATTAAGCCTGAGCTTGCAGAAAAACGAGTGGAGAAAGGAAGAGGGAGAGGAAAGAAGTGGGGATGAGAAGAACGCGTATCCAGGGAGCCATCAGGAACTTGGCCGTGGCTGCAGGAACGGCAGCTGCTGCAGCTCACGGTCGGTGCACAGCTCCTCAGAGCTCTCACCGAAAAACAACTGAACTTTCACCGCCACACACCCATCTCCGTTATTTATCGTCCTCCTCTTCTATCTCTCCCTGCCTCTCGTGCTTTCTCCTCACTTTTATCACCCATTCATCTCATCTCACCTCATCACGACCTTCACGCACCCACCGGCCATATCTGATTTATATATATATATATATATATGAAGGCATTTCATACACCTATCCACACACACACACACACACACACACACACACACCCACCCTTCGTGACTATGCCAGATTAACAGCATCCAACCTCACCGTCTCAAATTCAAGTGGTGATCACATTGAGTTTCAGCTGGCAGCAAACAAACTTAATCAGCCCCGTTGGTCTATATTTCTCCTTCAATGCCACCCTCCGGCGCAAACAATGAGTGGTGGCTCTCTGGAGCTCCGCTTCACCGCAGATTCTATCGGAGAAGAGGAACTTAATATATACACATGAGAAGAGTAACCATTACAGAGAGTTGGGGGCTCTGATTCAAATGAAAAAAAAAAAAACCATGAGAAAGGAGAGCAGCATTATGGAAGAGAGAAAATAAAAGGTGATGTGGTAAAAAAAGAAACCAAGAGGTGGAAAAAGTGACAGAGGAAAGTGGGAAAAAAATAGACAAAGAGAAACTGAATTTTTTTGAAAATAATCTGGCAGAGTAAAAAAGTAACAGAAAGGAGAAGAGGCCATTGATTGGTTCCACATAGAGATGGCTCACTCAAATATTTGTGGGAGCCTGTCTGCAGCGGGCAGGCTGTGACTCAGAACAGCACAAATCACTCAGTGACTGGAAAACTTCTTCTCTATTTCTGCAACAGCATGTTGTACAAAAGCCCTGGCTCTATTACCCCAGCTGCTGTTAGGGGATGCATCAAACTACCCTAGTCCTAGTTTGATGCTTTACTTTGAAAATTAAGGTTTCAATTTATGTAAAAAGTTGCTTAGGAGGTTTCCTCTTTAAACTCTCTCTATTCCCCTGTACTCTGCGCTGAAGCGTCTAGAGGCAACTGTGCATGTACTTATTCCAGAACAACCCAATTAGGGGGGGAAACAGAGGCGGAGGAGGAATCAGGCTTCAGTCCTCCTGCATGTCTTCATTAAATCTTGTTGACGCTAACAAGCGCTGCTCAGAATCAGGCCGGGTTATGAAATCTCTGCGTCAATGAGCTGCGTCTCATTTGTAAACTATGATTCTGGTTTATTTTTCTACACTCCACCGTGGCCCTCGATCCTCCCACACTTCACCCTGTGCCTCACAGACTGTGGCGATGCCAGGAGGACTCCGGGACCAGTCGGTGACCCCGTAGACATCTGCTGCTTGATGCACATGTGGTTGGACCTGACACAAGCTCACAGTGGGGAGAGGGAAATCCCAGGAGGCGGCACGCAGAGTTCCGCTGTGCACCCACTTGAAGAAACGGATCTTGGAACAGCTGACAAAACCTTTAGTCTAGATCTAGACCATAACGGCAGAAAAGCACGAGGGCTAGTCGTATATACTGGTTTTCTTTTTCTGTCAGTTGCTTATGGAATTTATTAGGTTAGCCACCATTAGCTACCTCAGCATTTTCTACTATTTATGGGTCCCAGAACAGTACCGGTGTACTGCGTATACCATCACTGGTGTGCTGCAGATATTCCAGTCCTCTGTTAGAAGGTTCAGGTGACCAACTATGCTGAAGAAACTACTTTTCCAGCAACTCCGTCCAGGACTTTGTGCATTGAACATGTGTAATGTTTGAGGTTCATGCATGCATACAAAAGAACCACCAGCCAGTCCGAAGTCAGTTTAGCACTGTGGATCTGACTGGACCAATGCAGACCTGTACAGACCAGGTACAATTTGGTTTAGTCCATTATTGCCACTGCTTGGAGATGATGAGGAGTGTATTCAATTGAGCAATTGTGCATTTTATTGCTATGAATTCAGCTTGTTAAGATAATTACAGTGTAAGGAAACAGACCCAACGCAGCACAAGCAATAGTTCCTTTTACAGACATGAAAAAATATAAAGAAAGAGGGTAAAATCTATAGGTGTGTTTATCGTACATATTTACCAAAAGTCTGGTCTTAAAGATGAAACATAAGCAATCAATTAAACTTTGAAGTGTGAACATGTTCAAATTTAAGATATTTACTGTTGGCTCAGAAACTATTAGCAGCTTCATTCGCTGATATGAGTATTCACATCTGTATCTATGTTTTATTTGTTATTGTTTATTGGTTGAAGTCATTGGTTGAAGGTGAAGGGTTCTTACTGTAGGGTCCTTTCCTGCCATTTGGCATTCCTCTATCTTGCTAGTAGACGCAGGCCAAAGCACCTGGCGGGGAGAAAAAAAAAGCACAGCATTTAAATAAGTGACAAGTGGGGAAGCGAGCCCAGGAAACCACTAACAGATTGAGAGAGACATAAGACGTGCATATGCCCACGTTGAGGTGTGATCATATCCTGTTTACACAGGCAGAAATCACAGGGAAGATTTGTGCTGAAATGAACAAAACAAATGTTCTAAAAGTGTTCGTTTCGACAGAAGTGTCAGTAAGTGATTACAGCTAGCTACCGTCTGTGGAAAATGCGTGTGTTTTCAACCCTGGGAGAGGTGTTTAAAGGTCTAGCTCGATGAATATATCAAGCAATTTATAAATGGATGTGGTGCAGCACTCCCTGGGGGAACCTAAATGCTTTCCCATCTGTTTATGCACTCCATGCCTGTCAATTACACTGAAGATAACTCCTTCACTGCATGCAGAGTCAGTTATCAGAGAGCTCCAGCAATTTTATGCCTCTTTTGAATAACCCTAAAATGGTTCAGATCCCGGCAAATGTATGGTAATTTGCATATCATTGCACAGAGAGGAAAGAGATGCATTAGAACAATGTTAAACACACACGCTAATAATAAGCATCTGCTGACCTTAAGTGTGCCATGGGTGATGTTGTTGATGTCCATGGAGAGGACGTGGTCTTTGCAGCCCACATACATCCGGTCCTGGTCCTCATCCATCTGCAGGATCCTGTAGTCCATGGCCTTATCTGATATACTGTAGTGTTCAAAGGACTGGGAGGCCTGCAGGTCTGAGAGACACACAGAGGAAAAACACACAAATAAGCTTGTTTCCACACTGAGATGAGAGAAGTTTTCTCCTACCTCAAGAGGAACAGCCACATACAAGCCCACATGAATCTGTCTCCCATCAAAACAAGAGATCTCCAAATGATGCATGAGCCCACAGGTTTTAAGAAGGATCTCAAAAGGAAACTCAATAAAACTGTTACTTTTTCCCAATTATGTTTTTGACAACATTGTTTTTCACAATGTTTTTGTATGTTTACTTAGTTTTAGACGTTTAAGAAGTATAGCTCCTTTTTTTAAATAAAAAAAGGGTTAAATTGTGAGTTTAGACATGTTTGGAGTCCTCTGTGCAAGAGATCAAAAACAGTATTGGTTTGGTATTAGCTCCAAAGCTGAGGTATCATAGTGACAATCATATCCAGTGACACCTAGCCCTACTATATACGGTGTAATAAGCTCCTGTATCGGGACAAAATGCAACACAGTTCCTGCTATAGATGCTATTTTGGAACAATGTAAGTGCAGTTTGCAATCCTCAGTTTGCAATCCTTTTTTTTAATCAAATATAAGTGATCACAATATTATGTGAAATTTCAATTCTCCCAATTTCTTGACATATGCCTCTGAGTTATCAGAATTCATTATCTCATTATTCTCAATGATCAACATTGTCATTAGTGGCTGAAACACTTAACGAACACAGAATAAATTGCCCGTGAAACAGATCTCCTGAGAGTTCATTGCTAAAGATACCTCACATTTCACCTAACTTTCACTCAACAGTCAATTAAAGAGAAGCTGTGACTACAGAGTGAATGTTCAGGGGAGATACTGTAGATACTGGGTTGAAAAGGTCTTCCTGCAGAGTCTGCTCTACTCATTAAAAGCGCACATTGTTCTCACACACACGGAGTAAACACTCTCAGACAGTTATTTTCAGCCTATTTGCTCCAGAGATAGAGAACTCTCAACCATACCATCAAAGCCCTCACTGTCAAAGCCAAACTCATGCATATTTATCAGTTTTTCAATCTGTGCTGAGAGCAGGGTGTGTGTGTGTGTGTGGGAGGGGGGGGGGGGTAGATCTATGTAATGTAGATCTACACCCTCCATTTCCTCCCCTCCACTGACCCTCTTTGAGCTCTTTTTTGTATTCCCCTCCTCTAATCAACAAACAGGTTGCCTGTGCTTTGCTTCAATGCCTTAGGCTAAAGTCACATTTGCCTTATTGTGTGACATACGCTTTTGAGGCTGGTTGCGTTTTATCTTGAAAGAAAGTGGCTTTTCTGTGGCACCCCACACTCTGATCACAGGCTGTTGTTCGCCACGTAAAGGCTGGAGTGTTTAACTTTAAATAAAGACAAGTTAACCACTTCAGTCACAGGCAAGTTTCCCACGACTCTTCACTCTCACCATGTTTAGGTAAATTGCCTTATATGGTTAATGTGTTTGAATGAGAGCAGGGTATTTTTGAAGAGAGTATCATCTGGCCTCTAATGAAGAACATACACACAAATAGGACTCTGTTTTCACCTGACGTGCCAGAAACAAAATTAAAAGTGAAGTGTCCTGTCAAGCAGATGTGTGTTTAACGAAGAGAAACTTCTAAAAGAGAGATCGCATCAGCCTCCTGCTTCAAAGCTGAGGAGAGAGCATCGCAGAAAGCATCACAGAGAGCTCTGTGCAGAGGCAATGTTATCCCAACACCGAAAAGGCTCAAGATGTTGCACGCTTTGCTCAGCCAGAGTCTGAGCCACCAAGGGCGAAAGACTCACTAACAGGTAATTAAAAACATGCAGGGCTTCAAATTCTGCCAAATGTTTTTTTCCCCCTCAAAATAAGTTCTTGGAGGTGATTCAGGAAAACCTTTTAGACCACAATACTGTACCTACTTTTTACACATGGGGGTAAATCTCAAGTTAAACACTCTAAATGATACTTTTTCTGGAGCATAAAGGTGGCAGCTGTCATTAAACATACAGCTGTAGGGTCTGGGCAAGACTTTTTACAATCTTACATTATAGCCTATACAGGCAGAAATAATCTCAGTGGTTGAGTTAAATCTCGGTGGGTAGAAGCCAAAGAACCACAGCGTTTTATGTTATGTATGTGTGGGGTGAAGCCCTGTGAAAAGGGCAAGAGGTGAAGCATTCTAGCTAAAACATGTTACAACTATACAGTTGTTTTTTAACCATAGTTAGCTAAGCCAAGCCTGAGTTGCTTTAGCACAAGCCTGTTTGTTGGACACAAAAGCTAGCTTAGGAGTAGTGCAAAGTGATGTTTTGATGATGGTTAGATGATTAGGCTAACACATTGCAACAGCCTGGCGAATGTTAGCCCAGTTGGCAAATAACATTAGCCTGCATGCATATTATAAAACTGTAGGTGCACATTCCCACCCCTGGCGTAAACAGGAAGTTAAAGGACAACAAAACAAACAGTTGATGCACTTCCTTGATGCTGAAACTGTCAATAGAGAGCTCTGTCTTTTACTAAGGAATGAAGCTTAATGATTAACGTTACGTTCAGGTTTGTTGAACATGATGATACACTCCTGTCTTTTTAGCTCCACTTCTGCATCCCTCCAGCACATTCCACAAGGGGAACACATTGTTCAGAGGGGTGTGGTGTGAGGTGAAATAACTGTAAAATATTATGGTGAACTTTGTATTGTTTTCTCAGTGGGGGGAAATAGGAGACTTTCATTTTCCTTCGTGAGGGTAGAAAGCCAGTTAAGCCCGGTCCTGAGATGGGACGCAGCGAGGGTGTGTCACACGAGAGACAAACCGAAACCCTCTGGAGCCCACATACCATTGTATCTAGTATCTTCTCAGCGCCCTGCTTTCAATCTCACACAAACATGAGTCATTCCTGCACTGCTGCAGCATTGTAGGCCAACATCAAAAGTTCACATTGCCAGATGGTGCACCTGCTCTGTCACGGAAAGGGGGGCTGCTCTGAACAATCATCAAGGTTTTTCAGAGTCATTCAAAATATGCACAAACACCAAGTGTTTACAGAATCAATGCCAGCTCATAACCTTCATATGAGGTCTGCGTAGGCCGAGGCCGCTGCAAATGTTGAGTCCACATTCATTTCCCCAGTGGCGTCTCATCAAGTTCTTTGACACGACAGCCTCACAGTTTTCATGCATTTTCAAAATTAGACTTCAGGCATGACAGTTCATCAAAACAGAAAACAAAAGTTGGAGCACAACACTTTTTTTTGTTGTTTGCTTTTGTGTCTGTGATGAAGAAATCCTCTGGACCACATGTGGTTTGTTGGGCCCAAGTTTATATGCATTCCTCACTGTTGAGCTCACACAACTTCCCCAGAGGGAAGAGTGTCAGAACTGTTTGTGGACATCATTACTCAGACATCATCAAGCAGCTTGTTGTGGACAGTGTTGTATTTGTGGACGCCGTAGGACAGAACAATAGATAATAGAACAATGAAGCTGTCCTGCTTTGTGAAAAGAAAGAGCATCTGTGGTTTTAGGGAAGATAGTTGGTGCATAGATACAAAGGTGGGGAAAACGCACTTGATAGTAGGACTGGGACAAGATGAGGTAAGCTGATAAAAAGGTCTTATTCTGTGTTTTGTCTTTCTTGCTGCGGTTCTCATTGCAGATGGAGAGAGAAAGAAACTGAAAAAAGAGACGGAGTTAGCAGGGTCTGGGCATTCGACAGTTGGTGGGTTTTCCATTATGTATGTGAGCAGGAGGGCCTTACGGCCTCACAGCAGTCCCCAGTGTCCTGCCTTTGACTGTGAGCTTTGACCCATAATGCCCCATTGGTTGGATGGCAGACCAATGGTGATACAATCCACCCTGATCCATGCGATGGACAGCGGGGTTAGCGGAAAGGGCAAGGTGGCGACTGGAGAGCTGAGACTTTCTCGCTCTTTGATGTGTTTTTATTGTGTGAAGTGGTCAAGCGGAAGCACCACAAAAGCCTTTTGTTGGGCCAGAGGTTATTCAATATTAAGCAGCAGGTCACTTTCGTTGCTGCAGAAGAGATTGTGTTAGCCGAAAACATTCCTCACATGTGGAGGGTGGGCTGGATTACGAATGAATAAAAAAATATCAAAGTTTACCCGAAACGTTTTGTTGATTCATCGATTAAATGATCGAAAGAAAATCAATTGACAACAATTTTAATGATTGATTTTTATTATTTAAAGTGGTACTCAGTGGTACTTAGTGTTGTACTGTCATGAAGTTAGGGAACTTGTGAGAGGCAGATAAAAAAAATAATGGTCAAAATCAAAGCAGCAGAGTAGGAGATATCCTGACTTTTAGCCCCTAGTACTAGATCCTACATTTCCCATAATGCAACTTGAGTCTTTCATTAGACCCCTTCATGCCTAGTAAACACCCACCTCTTTCAAACCTCACACCTCCAGTTGACACATATTTCCCCGCAAGGCCCATACTGGAGCTTTCAATCATATCACATGCCCTTCCTCAGCAGACGAAGTTTGCCCAGTTGTCAGGGAATTATAGGTGTTCAAAGTACCATTCTTCATTTTATTTTTCACAACTTTTTGACATTTAGTGGATTTGATTATTAAGTCATTAATCAATGATAGAAACAATCAATAGTTGCAGCCCTAGATCACAGTCAGCTCTGCAGAAGTGGTCTGGTGTTGTGACAGGAGGCCTGATGTATGTCCTGTCAATTGATTAAATACAGCCCTTTGTTTCATGACTGTGTGGTGTTTTATTTGTGATGTCAATACAGCCTTGAAGAAAAGATATCTGAAGAAAATACAAGCTGTGATCGTTGTGGCAGGTAATTCGGCCTTCTGTAAACCGTGAGAGAATTGATGGTTCATGTGCACAGGCCTCAAGGTAATAACACAGAGAGGCAACACGCTACAGAGTCTCACAGAAAAAAGAAGATCCTCTTTTTGTAATTGTGGTGAAAAGCAGAGTAGAAATAGAAAAAAATGTGGGCAACAGGAAGGGACGTGTCACTGTGCCCCTGTTTGTATGGCAGCAATTAAAATGCAGAGGAGATTTTCAGTCCTCACTTAGCTGCTTCTCAGATTTTTTCTGTTTTGACTATATAGCAAGGAGAGGAAAGACAAAAACCACAAGGAAGCTTCACTTTAAACAGGTTTTCAACTCCAACTTGGACTTGGCCTCCAAAATAGTTTCAATAGTAAACAACGCTTCCATGGTTCTGGTTTGGGATGTCCATACAAGGAGCAGTTTGTTGTAATGCAACATCATAAAAATTAGAGATTCACAGTGGCTGGAAAATATCTTTATGAGAGAGGCAACTGTAGCTTGGGACTGAGGCTTTAGGAATCGGTACCAACTGACTGAGCTGGTGTCACATCAACAGCTATAGGGTCTTCTTCCAATTTGATGGGGTGTGGGGGGGGGGGGGTGTAGCAAGAGGGGAGCAAGTGGGAAAACATGAAAGGAAACGGTGAGGCATCATTGAGAGAAATGTGGTAGAAAAGTGCTTGAGACTGAAAAACACAGCTGTAGTTTATAAGATTCCCCCTGCTGTTTGCCAAATGGGGGAGTCGCCTCATGAAAATCCATCTGCAGACTTTTCGGTCTACATGAAAAGGTGATAAAATCAGCATGGAGGAACAATATGGGATTATTTTGTCAGAACATTAGTTTAACCCTTGTGAAGCAGGGATGAACAGCTGTCACCAAATTGTCTGGAGTGTTGGGTTTTTTGATTAACACCAGCATCTGAACACAAGCCAAAAGGTCCCTGCACCTAATTAACACTTCAGGGTTGGACAGTGGGCCAATTACAAATCAACCTCGGTGTCTTCCATGCAAATCTGCTCTCATCAATTGGCTTTGTACCTGAAAGGCCAGCATGAATAAATCAACTCCATGCTAATGAGTCTTGCTTTCCATTCATTCTGAGGAGAACCTGTTCTGTGGTTGTCAAGGGCAGCTGGTGGGAGGACCCCAATCACCAGTCTTGATAAATATTGAAGCAGGGGCTTATACCGCCCCTTTGCAATTCATCTTTCCTCACAAGATGGAGTGGGTTTCATCAAGGAGGCCTGACTTCAAAACCTGGTGCCAAATACCATTGCTCTTTGTCCAGACAATGCTAAGACCTCTTTGGGTTCAGTTCTGGATGGCTGCACTTACCTAACACAGTGCTGGCTCACTCACACATACTGCACCAGTAAAAGACTTTATCCTGGCAACTGACAGACCCCTCTAGAGATAAGGAATGGCTGTTACCCAAACAGCCATCCGCTCTCCTTGGGGACTAGCCTGATGGTAGCCAGTAATGACTGGTGGCATATACATATGTCAGAGGGGAAGTTAAGGTGTCGTTCCAGTGCGTGAGACCACCCAGGACGTCTTGCGCCGGCTGACAGAGTCGTCTGATTGTCTGTCCAACAGACATGCTCCACATTCCCAGGCAGGCTGTGCTCAGCATTCAAAATGCAAACAGCATGCAGAAACTTACTGTACAGCAACTACTTGTCGTGGACAGAAGCCAGCGTTGGCTCAGAGAGGGAATACTTAATAACGACTATGTCTCATTAATTTTTCGATTGTTGTCTGTCGCCAATTATCTATATCCAGACAATCGCAATGGGAATCACATGGCTGGACAGGATGCCTGAGCTCTTATGTATGTCTTCTCTCACACTGGCTTCCCAAAGCAGACGCCAAATCTAAATATGACATGTGAGCTCGGAATGTATTTTCTCCCTTGGCTATATGTTTGTGCAGAGTGATGTTATCCAGCACCAATGTCAACTGCAGGTTTCGTTGCACGGCTGACCTGCTAAGATGTTGGCTAATATTCCCTGTAGGAGCTGAAACTGGAGATGATAACCTGTCCATCATGCTGCCCCTCCAGCCAAGTAGTGTGCATTCCCAATGCTCCAGTTAGCACCTGGCCTCCCCTTCACATGTCACCGGCAGCCGCACCTTCGCACAGGACCAACCCGTACCACCGGCCACCCTGCCTCTTAGCCATGACCTCTCACCTGCCCACGCTAGGAGCCTCTTGTTACTGCTCACCTCCAGCAGACAGTAAATCTCTATGATTTTATGGTCAGGGAGGCTCTCATAGGGAGCGAGGTCAGGCTTGCAGGAGATATGGGTCACAGGATTCTCAGAGTAGATGTATTTACTAGTCATGGAGGACGGCCAAAGGAAAAAGGAAAAAGCTGAACCAGGTGGGACTCCTCTCTGCCATCTTCATGGCTTATACTGTGTCAGGTTAAAAAAGCAATTTTTCCTCAGTGACATGATGTAGCTGAGGTCAAGGGGTCATGTCTGTTGAGTGAAAGTAAAGATTTGCTGTGAGGGCAACAATGACATATTCACCTGTTGAAACGTTTGTTGTCGGCTGTGGACTCCAGGAAAAGGTTGTTTACATATTTTTTTGATCCATGTGATTAAAGAAAATCCATTCAAGTCAGAAAATATTTTCAATAATAAAGAAATCCAAAGACAGTGGATTTTTATTTACTCCTGCAATGTTAAGCACTGCTCAGCTGATGGAAAGGTTCCACTATGAACACTTCAATAACCTGAGCTTTCAAAATACACCGCATAACAAAGAAAGGAGTACAAACAAACTACCAAAGCATAGTTCCCTAAGAATAGATCATGGATTTGTGATAATGCCAACCTCTGACCCAAGGATTTTCCGGTAGACCTTGGCTATCCTTGAAGAGATGCTGTCTTTGCTCGTATTGATGGTCATTGATTACCTTTCAGCATGTTGCGGAAGAGGAATAATAAAACATTCAACAGGGCTAGCAGGGTCAGACGCAGGAGTGGCTAAAGACAGAGAGACAGGCAGAGAAAGGCAGGCTGACGGAGGAGCTGTCAAACATCTCAAACGCCATCAGCCCCCGAGGCAATGCAAGCCGGAGCGCTAACCCTCCTGCAGAAAATGTCCATCCTGCAACTCAGGCAGTTAGATGGACATCTTCGGTCATGAGTCTGGGGGAAATGCATTCATGCAACAAACTCCTCATGCCATGTATACCAGTATTAAGGTTCGGAGAACACACACACGCACCGCTAACCTGTAGCTATTTGCAGCATGTCTCTGTGTGCCCTGGCCGACAGCGTTGACAAGCCTATGCTTTGCCCTGTCAATAATTACCCATAATCACAGAGCATCGCTGATTTTACTTCACAGGCTTAATTATGTTTACCACAGTAAAGTGGCGATGATAGTCTAATGTAAAACAGAGAGTGGAAACTGACCTATGTAGGCAAAGAATTAACCTTTTGGCGAAGACAAAGACATCCTGTCTTGCTTCTGGCTACTTGTCAGCATTGATCTTTGACATTCGGACCCTTTGTTGACCCCATGATATGAAACATGCTGTTACCCACCCAAGTCCGATGTCTGCATCGCTGCATGATCATGTTCATTTACCAGGAAACTTAAAGACATTTCCATAGAATCCTTAAAGAAGTGAGTTAAATAGTAAAACCTCAGTCAAAAGAAGACCCTGGGCAACAAAGGATTCTTCCTTGCAGTCATATTGGATTAAAATTTGAGTTACTCACAGAAGGTTAATGTAATATCGACTAAGACTAAGACCCAAGCAGATTGTCTCATGAAGGAAGTCAGAAAACACAGTACTGGCCCGATTGATGGAAGTCTGAAAATAGTCCTGGTTTTCTTGGGCCTCAGGAATGTGAGGTATCCACTTAGCAAAATACCTTATAGATTGGGTTTCATAACTTGCAAAGCTGGAAAACCACATAGTTTGAACAATGATTCAGCAGAAAGCTTTTCCACTGAAATGCAATGAAGTCTAAGGAATGCACATTTAGGTGTTTACCACGGACACACATGCACTCTCTTCAGCAGTGGCAAATGCACGCTTCTGCAAACCCTTACCACCAAGTAAACATCCTTAACAGATTGACATTCACCTACAGAGTACGAACAGTATCATTTCTGTATGAATAATGGAAGTGTGAGTGGAGGTAGTAATGAGGCATGATAAAAGCGAGGAGGGATTCGGTGTATCCGCTCTCTGATTCCTGGCTCCTGGTCTCCCCACCTGGTTCAGTTCAGACTGTGAATGAAGCCTCATGGCTCATGCCGGTGTGAGGGAGCGCTCATTAAACTACAGACATCATCTTAATCAATCTCTTGTATGACTCTGCCAGGCTCTCAGCCAAACAAATGTGCAAAATCTTTATTATCCACATGAAACTATGCGCAGGCCCTCTCACTTTCAAATAAACATCTTTCATTGTTTGACATACATGCTGTATATATTTCAAAATGAATACTGTATTGAATACTGGAGTATTGCCAGAACAGGGTGAGACCGCTGATGAGGTTAAATGATCCAGATCATGAACCACTGCCCCAACTGTCAACTGAGGGGATAAATGAGGCATAATTTTTGATTCCACCATTCTTGAAATGGCATTTTGGCAACAATAAAGCCAACCTCTGGTACAGTAGCAGAATATATTAAACGTGCAGTGTTTCTCAGCATTAGAATTACTCTTCCTCCAGTTTACAGCATATTAAAGCGATGTCAGTGTTACTTTGGGTTAATGCTTGCAGGAGGTAATATGGTAACTACACACTATAATACAGTGCATTAACTTCCTTCATGTAGTATTTAGGTTGGTACCAATACGATAGGCCTACCTGTGTTTTAGTACTAATGCCAAAACAATACATTTTCTGATACCAAGCATTTGAGGAAAGCCAAATGTTAAATATTGTCAAAAAACAAGCAGCTATGCCTACATTATATTTAGCAGTAGACATCCAACCAATGAAAAAAGAGTACACAGTAAAATATTGACATATATTTTTTATTATAGTTTCAAAACGGTTTGACAAGATCAGAAAGTTGTTACATTTCTATAGACATTTGCAGTCAAACCCTTTTAAGATCAGTATTCACTTGAATGGGAAAGTGTGTCTGGTACTGTACTATTAGCATTTCAGCCTCATTCTGACAGATAATACATCAAACATGCCATGAAACAGGCCAAAGCAAACTTTAAGAGGACAAGAGATATTTAAAGCAAACGTGGAGTAATTATCTTTTAGCACACTGGGTATCCCTAAATAGTTTTGCTACATGGAAGGGGGCCTGAGTTTATTATCCGAAGCACGGAAGAGAAAGGCACCACTTGAGGGTTTATTATTTGGGTTAGCAGCATTTTTCGCTGTTTATTATGCGGTTTTAATTGTGGTCTGGCTGTGTTTGCCTGAAGAACACAAGAGTAAGCAGAGTGAGGGAGAGAGGAATGTCAGAGACAGCAACTTCTCTGCAGGACGTGAGGCTACACTGGGAGTCCCGTCAGCCTGCCTCAACCCTGGATTGGCTTTCAGCAGTGACACAGCATTCAGATCTATGTACGTCCATGTCCATGTCCCGTCCTATGTACGTACGTTTATTTTCTCGGTTCAGTTTGTTCCAGCTTGCAATAATTAACAGGTTTTTACATCTGGGAGCAGAAGAAGCCAGACTACAGATCAGGAATAACGTAATGGCCACCCAGCAGGTGCCAAACCACCTGCACCCCTCACTCTAGGACTCTTCATTCATCTTCAAGGCTGCTTTGGATGGAGCCCAAACTCCCTGAAATCTTCCCTCAGTGAGGATTTCCAGTGTTTATGGAAGGAATTGCGCCCCAAGAGTCTCCCTAAATCTGGTGCTCCACCATGCCGAACTCTCTCCTGCAGCCAAGAGGGAGTTATGACCCTTATCCCCCTCAGTTCAATATAACTTCTAACTCAAAAAAAAAGGTGCATCTACTCATAGCTCCTTGATGTTTTAAGCTCAGGTGATAAATTCAAGCTCAAATGTAAACTTGCACTTGAAGTTAGCTGCTTTGCAAGCCTCAACCTGTTTCATGCTGCTCTTTCCTCATAAATTTACCTAAATGTATCCCATGGTAATTACAGCACATCATACAGATAAACACTCATTAAGAATAGAGTCCAGAGCCTGCAGATACTAAAGTCAAACTCTCCATTTATGGTCCTCCCTGTGGCGAAACACAACTACAGTTACTAACAATAATCAAGTCTAATCCGCACTCTGAAAGGGAATTGAGCGTTCCAGGATTATAGGGATTGGCTCATTTTCAGCATGGCCACCTCTGACCTTTAAAGCTGGCTATTTGGAAACAACGGAGGAGCGAGGAGAGAATGAATAATGTGACCTGCGTGGTCAAAACCAAAGATAGTGATAGCTTAGGATTTCAGTCATTAGTTTGGGTTTTTCTCAAGCTATTTGTCCTATTTAACAACACACACGGTATGCAGAGCAGAAACAGACTGCAGGCTGGTTCAGAGAGTTGGAACAATCAGAGAAAGCACGAAAGGGAAAGAAAGACACAGAGAGTGAAAGATAAAATGAAAGAAAGAGACTGATTTGGACAAGTAAGGCACATTTAGTCACAGTCTGAGAAAAAAAGCAAATAAATCTACACCTGCTTTAACCTCAGACTGCTTTGAGTGTAGAAACCTTGCTGACGGACAGCCTCAGCTGCTCTGTGCTTTCTATTCCACAGCGAGAGGTAGTGAAAGGTGATCAAACGTCTCCTTCAGCCCCTGCACACTATCCAGCCAGCCACTGCGAAGAGGCAAGAGTGATCGGCCAGCTCATCTACACTGACTCACACAGGCATGCACGAAAACACAAGTTAAAACCTGCCTACCCCTATGCCACTCTTTCATTTTAAGGGAGCATGGGAGATTCATAAAATAATCTTTGCCAAAGAAATTAAATCAAACAAGAGAATCAAAACCAGAAGCAGCAACAACGCCGACAGGGCTGCAGTGGATGTGATTAAAGTTTAACTAGCAACAGATTCAGGGTCATTCTGACGAGCAGTGCCATCTCCTGCAGAGGTCTGACTTTTTACTGACACACAGCGGGACAATGGATAGACAGGGACTGTTTGGGAGTGTGTGTATTTGAAACCTTTCCCACTATGTCCACAAACTATCGTCTACTAACTATAGTCTAGGTAAGCCGTATGCTATTCTTTAATGATGTAACCCCCTCGGCTTGCCATCATTAGCAAACATTTGTTCAGCATTAGCCCTTTAAACACATGGCATCAGTGCAACCTCATTACATCTGCAGGGAAACACAACAAGTCGATGGTTTAGATTCATTTCAGCGAGTTCATGCTTGTTATTTCTTCTTACCGTCAAAGGAAAGGAAGACTCTTGGAAGGGGCTGCGGGAGGCTGCAGACCCCGGTGGAGAGGACAGAGAGAGCCAGGAGGGAAAGCGCCATAGCTGACACCAGAGGTGGCCTGGCCAACCCCTCCGGCCTGCCCATGACCGCGCCGCTCAGGAGCCCCGACCAGTCACCGCTGCCTGTTGGAGGCGTCTGAAAGAGAAAATCAAATACTTTGAGTACATTTGTACTATGGCAAAAAAAAGAACAACTAAATCCTCAACAGCTTGAGTTTATCACATTTGTGCTGTTCAGCCAACTTAGCTATCGCTGCTAAAGCTAACTAGCCATTTCTTCAGTGCATTCCCAGACACTGCCATTTCTGCTGCTTGTACAACAGACTGAGTTTTTTTTTAAAGAAACCTACCTGAAATGTGCCTAAAAGATGTGCAGGTTAAAAACTGGGTAACTTTTGGTTGTAAAGCTTTTTTAGCTGCTATTTGAACAGCATTCAGCAGGAGCCATGCTACATGTTGAAATATATGCCAATGATATATTAACACCTGGCTAATGTGTTAGCAAACACACATACGTATTCTGCAGACATGGAGCAACATTAGCAGCTCTGGCTTGGTCTCCATTATTTCCTCATGGAAATATCTGGCTGAATGCTCCACTGTGTTCACCAGCTAGTTGTTCACTTTGTCTGTCTGCTGTTCGGTGCTGCACAGAGCTTTTTTTCTGCTAAAAAACAGCTGTCTGCTGTGTTTGAAAAAAAAAAAAGAGATAAGTTAAAGATAGTAAAAAGTTCCATAGAGCTGAGATCGTTTTCTGTGGGTTCATCATAATGAGCGACACATTTCACATTAGACATTTGAGCCATTGTTAATATGAAAATATTGACTGGCACAGTTTTAAATGCTCTCATATTCATTCTAAAACTATTCTAAAAACATCAAATCAGCACTTACTGGGATGCAGTAGTTTCAAGCTAACGCTATAATAAAATGCACATGTCAAAGTCTCTGATCATGTTTATTTGATTTTTATCCAATGCCATCCGTTGCTGTGAGGATAATTCATTTTGCAAGAGGACAGAAATAAACAGAATACACATGACCGATATTTACAATTAAATCATCAGTCTGACTGAATGCACAAACTACACTAAATGCAGACACAGATGAGAGTACAAGATGTCAGTTAAATCACTTACTATATCCTTGTGATGTACCTCTCTTAAATATGAATGAGTTAAATCTGCACAAAAGAGCTGGCGGAGAAACGCTCCCCTCAGCCTCCTTTTGCTCCTTTTCCATAACAGGACAAGAGCAGCTCAATAATTGATAGAGATAGGAATACTGTACTGCCTGCGGGGCTCTAACTCCTGCAATGCAAAACTCCACTGCTGGAGAAAGGCTGTTACACTACCTGTGTGCACACAACACGTTGCACTAGATTAAAACAATGTCCCTTCTTACAAGCAAAAAAGAAAATGCTGTTTTGACAAGGGGGGCAGATCTCTGTCCTCATGGCTTATAGATGTGCAATGAAAAATTGATGGCCAAGAGAAAGGAATGCTGCATGATTGCTATGAACATTTCAGGTGGGGTGTAGTGTACAAATAGGTTGAGATATGGGTGTGTGTAGTGGACTGAAGCGTGACTGATATGTCCTGTAGCCGAGGTGGAGTTCTACAGTTCAGGTGCATAAGGATAACAGATGGAAAACTGCAGAGGATATGAGATCTCTTCGGCTGCACTTAGAGAGAAGTAAAACAGCATGGGGCTTATCCAGGCGGACTCGGAGGCTGTACCGCAGCCCCTCTCCTGCTGCATCATCCACACACACACACACACACCCCTGAGCCTGCTTCAGCTTGGGCGTCTCCCACAACTTGCAGATGGCTCTGACCCTGTCCTGAGGCTCAGCCCTTGTCCTGCTTGTGCTTCTGTCTCCATTCTTAAAGGGTTGGTTCAGCCAAATTGGGGTGATTCACATCTGACTTGCATGCAGAAGACTGGAGTTTGCACCCTGTCACAACCAATTAACATTTGCCTTTTTCATTAGCCTTAACCACAATGTTTCCCTCACTTTAAGCAAGTGGTTTGGTTGTCTAAACCAAACCCACAGTTTATTGCCAAAACCATGAGATTTCCTTAACCTAAACCATACTGCAGTTGGACATAAAAATGTTGTCATTAAATGTTTTCTATCTGGGGTTTTACAGAATTGTCCAATATTGACTTTCTTGTCTGGCGTCAGGATTGAGTTACCAATAAGTAAGAAGAAATTATTTGGGTTTTTATTTTGGTTTTGAGAGAAGTGAACCTTTAAACTTTTGAACGTCCACACCTGCCCCTCCCTGCATGCTCAGAGAGATGGGTGATCTCCCAGGGAGAGGCTCTGGTGTGAAAACGTTGGTCTCACAGCTGCTAAACTCATCGTCAAGGGAGTTATTCCTTCTGGGGGCGTCCTGTGACATGCCACCAGGTCGGGTTTAGACACTTCCTTTGCTTCACAAACACCCCTGTCTCTGTGATGAGACATGAATGAGCTCACTACCAGCCTCCCTTGCACATGTGAACAACCGTAACGCTTGCCCCGATTAATGGATCACCCAATATAAAGGTGCATTAGTGTTTGTTGCCATGACCAAAAATAATCAATACTTCAAGGAATTTTACTGAGCTCTTCAAAGTCCAGAAATTCCAGTGCCAGGAATCTCTCTCCGTGACGACAATTAAATGTCTCCGCAAAGGAGGTCAGCCTGAGTGAGTGGAGAGTTAGATTTCCAGTGGGGTGTAATGATAATTATGTTTATTGTGCATTCCTTGGCTGGCGGCCTAATGAATTTTCCATCTCACTATTTCAGAGGCACTGCTCAAAAACTAATATTGATGAAAGTAGAAAACTGCATAGACGTACAAGCAAATAGTCTTTTTTCCCCCATCTTCCAAACTGGGTCTGTGATTGTTTGCCTCCCATCTGCTCCTGTTAAGGCTTTAAACACATGAGCACAATTTCAATACGAGAAATGGAAGCATAAAGTCCTCCCATCTGGATTTAGGTTTGATAGATTTAGTTGTTTTGTATTTAAGTCAAATATTTCCTTGACTAACAAGACAAGAATTAACATTGAAATGGTAAACAACTTGCAAGTTGCTCTCTCTCTCTGTCCCGGCTCTAACAGGATGGCGTGTGTTCATACCACACCCTGTCATCAAGTTATCAGCGGCTCTGTTACAACCACGCGTTCCTTCACACACACATGACTTGCAGGCGCAGCCAAAACAGCAAAATGTGTCCATGTCAAGAATTTAAGCTTTAGATCTACTGATAAAATAACACGTGAATCTTGTGATCACAGCATTTAAAAACCAGGCGATTCTAGAAAATCCTCTTCAAAGTATAATACGGACTTTTCATAGTAGGGTGGTTAAAGCTTCAACCAGACCAGAAGGATTTTGTGGTGCAATTAAGTTATAAAAAAATACAAACTTAACCAGACAACCACTTAAAAACAAATTCTGTCTTTTTCAGTTAATACAACTGCAACACAGTCATGACTCATATTCTGGAAATGTATACTGTATTTAAAATAAATATACACCCAAAGCATGTGAGGGAAATAAAGCATGTCACAGTAGTCTGATGTAATATTACACAAGATTTAAAAATGGAGCAGCAAGTGAAATGTGTTAAATCTGGCAGGCTCTACAGCAGTTCTCCGTGGTGGGACTCTGCACCTGTTATCCTCCTGCCAACCACCTCCTCTCTGCCTCCACTGTATGATCTGCTCCTCTACGGTATTGTGCATTACAGCAGGTAGACCCTCTATCCTACACAGACAGGATCCAGGATCAGTCCCTTGTCCAGGACTCACCTTTCAGGAGCTTCTTCCAGTGCTGGTCCCACTTAAAAAAGCCAGGTAAACCAAACCAGACCTGGATCTTATTTATCCCTCCTTAAGACACCTTCTATTCAGTTTCCTCCAGTGACACCAAAAAAGAAAAATGCTGCTATTCCATCTAAGTGTTCACACAGCAGGCTTGACTGAAAGAGCACAGGAGAGAGGAGAGGAGAGAGGGAGGAGAGTGAAAAGACAGAGAGGGCTGGTGTCCTATTACACACTCTCCACTGAAGTCCCCCCCCCCTTCTCCTCCTCCTCCCCCTCCCCTCCCTTCCTCCCTCCCTCTGTTAACTAGACAGCAAATTTTAACATGTACATCTTAAAACACGAGAGTGGTGGAGAAAGGTCAGAAGCTGAGAAACATTCAGGACTCAAGCTGCTTTTAATCTGTGGTGATCAAATATTACATTTGCCCTCCATGATGATGAACAGACATTTTCCATTCATTTCTATTTTCATCCTCATAGTGAGAAAGTATTTTCCTACAATAATGAATCAGCTTGTAAGTATTTGCTTAAATCATTTGAACAACCAGGCAACATCAAAATATGCAAAGAAATCAGATGTGGAGCTTCATACTGAAAGTGGTTAAAACAAGACTAGAAAGGTCAGTGAGGCTGTACTCAGTGGTGCTTTGAGCTAAATCACATGCATAATATCACATGCTCACAATGACAATGCTAACATGAAGATGCTAAGCAGGTGCCAAGTTGACCATCTTAGAGGGGAACCCCGCCAATTTTACACTCTAGTCTGTTTACAGGTCTTAGGGAGTATTACTGCATATGTGAAAAAAGTTGCACAAAGCTTTTTTATGGCCCCAGAAATAGTTGCTGGAAATCTGGTAAATTTCTTCAAGGGATGAGGCACATCAATCAGCATCGGTTGAAGCTGAAGACTAAGACTGAAAATGAAAGATTTCTGGGGGTGTGGCGTTAGAAAGAAGTGAGCTTTACCAGCCCTCTGTAGACCACTCCTCATCTCTGCTAGAGGCTAGCAGCTAGCAACTAGCACAACACACCTGAAGCTACGTTACGCAAAACACGGTTTTGTTTTTGGTAGGAAAGCTAGCAAATTCATCCTGACTGGGACACGAATTAACTGGATTTAAGGGTGCTCCATCTGAAAGTTAGGAAAAGTCAAGGGATCACTGAAGTCACTGGGACACATTGTCTGGGAACCATGACAGCCTGACAAACGTTTGTCCCAATTCATCCAATGGCTGTTGATGTCAATCTCATGGTAGCCACAAGAGGTAAAGTCAAAGTCAGCAGGCTTCATCATCTGGGGACCACGAATGTCTGCACCAAATGTCATGGGAATCCATCCAATAGTTGTTGAGACATTTCAGCCTGGACCAAAGTGGTGGACCAGTCAACAGATCCCTAGAGCGAAGCAGCTCGTGCGGCTAAACACAAGAGTTCTTTCTTTTTTTCCTTTGCTGATGCATTAGTTCTTAAACTGCAGTAGTCCTGCCACAGAAGTGATGCAGTTCATCATCAGGATAGATGAAGGTGAAGTAAAGTAATAACATTTTTCATCCGTTGTGGTCAGTCATTAAAAAAGATGTGGATATGCTTTTGGTGAGAAATGCACAAATGAGGAATGTGCAAGCCCAACTTGTAGCGAGGATATCATGTTCATCTCTTTTGAAGAAAAAACTTAAAATGGGCTCATTGGGTAAAGCGTGCTCAGCACAGAGAGCTAAATAAACTGTATAGAGGATCCAAACAATGCCAAACCTACACAGGCCCAAACCAGAGGAGTCAGGAGCCTAGAAAGACTTGGCTGGATAAATGAATGCTACAGTATGTCTTACCATGTGTTAGCCACTAGCAACACACATTTGATTTAACTATTTCCATCCTGAGCTCCAGAGAGGGAAATTAGGCTCCACTTGCATTTTCATGAATGGATGCATTTGTGTTACTCCTGAGGTGAGCGTCACATGTCACATTACTGCAGGTATGAGCCAGGAAGTGAAAGATTTTACACTTTAGCTTTAAGGTACAATTAGAATGCTAGAATCACAGCTCAGGAAACAAAGGAAATGAGCCAGGTCTCTGATGAAAGCGTCTGACACACAGTGAAAGTAATATGGGGGGAGGAAGAGGCGCTCGCTGGTGGCTTAGACAGGGGGAAATAATTACCCCTCTCCCTGACAATGGAGCCTGATTTACGCCTCTCCAATTAAAGTGTCATGATGGCCCGCTAGAGCGATGCAGGTTTTTTCATTGGGCCCGATTGCACGCTCATCATTGGTGGAGAAGTTGAAGAATGGAAAAAGGTGGGCGAGAGCAAAATAGAGATGAGGCATAGCGTTTACTATCCCCACGACAGAGCTTCAGCGGTAAATTAACTTAAGGAGCGTGATGAACCAAAGAGAGTGTAACAAACACCATGTAACGTCTGACAGGAGATGATTATAGGGAACTATGTTTTATAGTAAATCCTCCTATATATGTGGCAAAGTGTCTAAAATACAGTTTGTTCACATCCAGTCTGCGGTGTCACAATTTGCGGGTGGCGAGGCTAATCTTGTTGTTGGGCACTGTGCATGCAATGCTTTTCTCCTGCATGATCGCTTAACCGTGCACAAATCTTTGAACAACCTGTCCCTTGTTAGCACTGCAGATGTTACGTATTTGTCACACTGACGTTAAATGTACAGGCCAAGACCAGGAGAGGCGCTCCTGTAATTCTCACATGCAGCTGACAGCTTTGCACAAATAAAAGTTGTTACCTTGGTAATAAATCCTTAAATTCCTTCTACTCTTCCCTCACTGAAATAGCCAGAATCTATGAATATATTTCATAACACAAGACTATCTCCTACTTAACTAAAACGTCCATTTGCGGTGTTGACAGGACTATTTGACAGAGTTTAATAAACGTTGTCCAACTCTCTCCAATCTGTCTGATAGGTTAACAGTAATAAAATGTTCAATGTTATCCATAACCTATTATTAAACCTGCACACTGTCATACACATTCCAGTCAGTGTAATACAGCAAGCCATCCTAATTAGCTGGTTGACGAATGCTTGATAATGATTATTGAATTTCTTTCCAGTGTGCTGTGTGATTGAACCTCTAACTGATTAGTGTGCTGCACATATTGTTTCTAGAAATAAAACCAGATCCCCCTGCCCCCGATCTGACTTTACATATGTTCATTCCATCTGTGTAAGCCGGTGCATACTTTTGGCCAACACTCCTGTAAGCTTGTGAAAGTGAGAAAAAACAAAAAAAGGGCAGAGACGTGAAGAATGGGCTTGCTAATTAGCTGCTAGGCACCAGAGGGTAGATCTAATAAATGCTAAACAGAAATAGGCAGCATCCTTCGCTTTCAACGGTTCACTCGGGAGAGATTAATCGAGAGAGTTAGCCACCCCTGAAAAAAAGAGGTGAGGAATTCTGCCAGAGTCACGCTCTGTGTCAAAACAGCTTGAGGGAAATCTCCCTGCACCTCTTTCTCTGTGTATGAAGTCATCAGCTGGAATCCATACATTACTGTACAAGCACAGTGCTGTGTTTAGTGATGGAGTCTGCACCGCTGATACTGTCTCTCCTCTGTAATGTGAAGTGACTACTGCTGGAAAATGAGATGGAGTGTGACTTTCTCTGTGAGAGGGTAATTTCCATAATAGGAGGACATCATCAGCTTACTCTGCAGATGAAACAAGAGGTCCAGCACACACTGGCATGGAGAGGTGGTAATAAGGCGGAAAACAGAGAGGACAGACAAGCTGGTGATGTGCTACAAATAGGAAACAATCAGTGAACTCATTACAGGGATTCAATTGTCCACTGAGTTATTTTTGTTTTAACAAATCTTTTATCTTCCAAAGCTAAAAACCAAATCCACATGTTGTCACTGTGTTACTTAATGGTTGATGAGGCTGTAAGCTCGCATGTCTGAGGGGTTTGCAGCACCAACAACAACAACAGTGGGTTTTAACCATTAGCGAGTTTCACTATCCACACACGGTACAAAGCCACAATTTCTTAAACAAAGGAAAAACAAAAGTTAGCAGTCAGTTAGCAACATTTCATTTTTCTCCTGAGCTTTTAAATGTACAATAACTCCACAACATTGCATCCAGGCTAGAGATGCCTTCAGGGCTGGATGGAAAACCAAATTACAATTTAAATGTGTATCACGTTGGAAAGTCACCATCTCACACTGGGTTTTTTGTAGACTGGAGAAGGGTGAGGTAATGGGGTCGTGATTTGATTTGACTATAATTCAATGTCAAAAGTGCCACTGTGTTTAGAAAGGACACATTTACACTGCATGATTTTGTGCTATTTTTGACCATGATGGTCGGTGTGGAGCCCATCTGTCCCTGTTTTACCTGACACACTATACTTGTGATTTCTCATCTGTGTCTCCTCTCCCATCACTGCACATCATTTCCTGTCTTCCACACTTCCATCACAGCAGGTGGCGGACATAATAAATCAAATTAAAAGTTCTTTACTTGAGGCATTAACTTCCACGGGGGGAACTAATGAAATCTGTTTATAATATATCCCACTTCCTGCTTCTTGTGTAGCTGCTGTATTGCGTGTGACACTGAGCTCCACAGTAGGATTGACTTCAACACTATCATCTTTATAGATTTAATAGAGAACCGCATCCAGATATTTATTAGTCTGTCTAATAAACTTAATTAACTTGCACATAAAACAACCACTGTTACAGTAGTTGTTGTTTTTAGAGGCAGCTTTACAAGTCCCGTGTTGGATATCACGTTTTTATGTTGTTTACTGGTTTCTAAGCACTTTCCACAATATCAAAAGCAATGTACAACAGAGCAGTGTTCTGTGGTGATCATTACTTTCTCCATGCCTCTAATTTCCTGATACAGGCTTTAAATCATAGTGTCTGTCTTAAGGGATCAGCAAGATTTCTTCCAAAATATTACATCCAACCTCTTGAATTTAGGTTTAGGTTTCCCCTTCAGTAGCTTCCAAGTTAGAAAGAAACATTTTCTTCACACTGTATGACAACAACGCATATGTATTCCACATCTGTTTGCTCCAAGGCTTGACTGGAGCTTTATCATTCCTTTATTAAGATTATTTTAAATTCAGGGACTTTTCCACCTCTATCATATGAAAAAAATCTAGGTGTCTTGACATAATTGTACACTAATTTTGCTGCAGTTCAGTGTGATATATTTGGTATTTTTTGGGAAACTTTGCGCTCTTGCTTGGAGTTCAAAATTAAAATATTTTCTCTCAAATGATAGACCCACTGGTGGGTCTGCGGGATAACAGGAGGTTGCTAAATTGAACCTGTGGTTTCATGGGGCAACATGAATTAAAACAGGAAACAGCAGAGTTTTGTCAAAATGGTTTTTCAAAAGGCTGGACAACATTCAAATGAGTAACACAATAGCAGACCTGGGTAGCAGGGATTTTCAGAAACGACAAGACTAATGATGAATATGTGGATATTTCTTAGTCTGGATGATGCTGATCGCTTTGGGATTAGACACAATGAGACAACTGGCCCCAGACACTGAGTTTGGATGGAGTTTTTGGATTTGGGTGTATGACAGCTGCTGGGAGGAGAGTCCTGGAAGCAGATACTACAATAATGGACTTGCTGGAGGGTGGAGAGGTTGTAAGAATGATAGGTTTGGAAGAGCTGCTCACCACCGTGCTGGACTGTACTGTTGGGGATGCCATGCTGGACGGCAGAGGTTGCCAGAGAAAATGGGTGTTTGGAAAGCTGATAGTATTGGATACCATTCAGGTGGTTAAGTACCTGATGTTTGATAGCTACAGAGCCAGTCTTTGAAGTGAAGAGCGGTTCTGAAGATGATGGCTGTGACAAGAGCTTGGAAAGGACTGAGTGCAGAGAGGCGTTTTAACAAGAACAAGGGATTAGTGTTGCCCCAATGAAAGCTGGGAAGAAAGCTGTCTGCACAGTGGAATTGAAATTTGGGCAGGAGTACAAAGAACAGGGCAAGTGGGCAAGCTGAGACAATGACAGTGTAGTCCAGATTGTCAGTCGAGGAAGCTCGTCCCTGCCAGGTAATCTTGGAAGACGGAAGTGTGTTTGGAGATCATGGGGCGGGCATACGTTCTGGCGGATGTGTCTTTGGAGAGGACCGGTGTGCCGATGTTTCAGTAGAAGTCCTTGACAGCATTACGAGGCATTTTGGTAACAGGGCAGTGTGGACTGAGTGATGGTGAAGAGTGGACAGGAAAGAATGGGAGAGACTTCACTTCTGGATGCCTGATGGGGTAAGACACAATAACGGTACATGACTGAAAGTGAGCGCAAAAGCACGAAAAGGAGGGTAAAAGCAATGTTCTGGATAATCATCAGTGTGTGGAATGATTAAGTTAACTGGATGGTCACTATCTCGAGCAGGTTATGTTTGCAACTCCTATACCTACCTTTCACCGAAGACCAACTCGTTCTTCCATTTATGCCTGAATGTCAACTAACATTACATCTTTTAAAAAAAGGCACTAAGAGGTTCAATCAACTCCATAATGATTCCGCAGCAGCAGGGTGGGCTCATGTTTGTGATCCAAGCTCCATGATTCAAACGTAAAACAATGTAGATTGATTCTACATGTGTTTCTGGCTGTGTGTAAGTGCGGGGTGGCGTTATCTCCAAATCTATGAACTCATTTCATTCTCTACATCCTTCCATGCTCCGATCAGTGAAAGACTGCTATTCATAGTGCAAACACATAGCCACTCAGCAGATGCTATCTGCTAAATAAGTTATTCTAATGATGAGCATACCGGAGAGACAAAGAAAGACTTGAAGATTGAGCAGCATAAGATGGTACATCATGCACAAGATACCTCCACCCACTCTGCTTCATTCTCATTCAACATCATCATCATCAGCCACCGCTCATTAACTTGCAATGCAAGTTCCCATCTTGTTACTGTGCCTTCTGCTGGGTGTTTATTGAATTTCACCCATCATATCCCTGAATTGTCAGTGTCCATCTTTAACAAAAAAAGTTTTACAGTGAAAACACTCAGACATGGATTCTACAACTGCAAATGTTCTGGGATGAACGTGGAAAACAAACAAAACCAGAAAAGAAAAGTGAGCATATAATGGGTCAATCTCATCATAAACCAATATGCACCCAATAGTTCGACCCTTCCAAAAAATGGCTTTGATCAGCTGATAGGAAAGGTTGTTTTTCTTAGAAGTTGAGTTTCCTTTCTCGTGTCAGTAACATGTTTGTTTAACCTCCAGTTAAACTCTCAGATCAGCAGTGTGGCTCATTTGGCCAGTGAATACAAACTTTGATAAGATCTACAGTGATTACTTTGACAGTAAACACCCTCAGTGATTGATACAGATGGGATACCACATGTAAATTGGACACAGTCCTCATAAGGAAAAGAAAAGGCCGCTGCAACAAGCCCAGAGCCATTTATCATAATTTACATGACTTCAGTGAATACTTTAGGATGGAGACTGAGATAAAAATGTGCTCGAAGGGGGACTAAAATTTGTTTTATCTTCTTCATCTGAATTCCTGTAATTTGACTGTCACTGTGGATCACTGCTGTGACTTTAGACATGTATGGAGCTAATCCACAGGAATTTCAATCAGGTGGAGAGGGGAATTGTTTCCTCTCTATCGGCTCAGAGCAACAAGGTCACTCAATAGTTGCCACTGTGTTCAATGCAGTTGATATATATTCTGCGGGCGTTCCCAGCTTTAAAGAGATCATGTCAATGTCAATTCGGAACAGTCATGATTGTCCGATTGAGCCTTCATTTGAGGTCAGGGGTCACCTGTCTCTCATCGTCCTCATGTCAATCACAGGTTGACCTCTCTGACCGAGTTGAGAAATGGAGAAGATGCAGATTTTCTGCTGTTGCCGCAACTCCTTCCCCAAGCGAAAACACATAATGACTGTTAATGGTGCGGATGGTTTTAATCAAAAGGACTATTAGAGTATAAAGAAGAATGAAGTGCTCTATTAGTTTTACACATAGTAAGTCAGAGGAACCTGTAAAGAGTACTCCTGTACCTGTAACACTGTTGGACCTGTTCAAAATTCAAAATCTAAATTGACAAAGTAGGACCAGAAACCTCATTTTTATTCCCTGCATTCTTCTTCCTTGTCCTCTTTAAGGTGAAAAGGATGGTCACACAAAAAAATATTGGTTAATAAAATCCTCACAGGGTCTTCATTCTAATGGAAATAGTTGTGAAGTCAATACCAGTCACTGTTTTAATCAATATGTCTAACTAAATACAGACTTTTTACATAACCTCTCTTCGAGTTCCTCTTCAGAGTGCCTGAGAAACCTTCTGTTCTGTAACCAACACTATGACAGTATGTGGAAGTCTTGCATTACAGATAGCCAAACAAAAAGTAACAAACAGTGTGTTTAAGTTAAAGGGAGCTAGCATCATCCATCTTAGACAATGTAAACACCTGAAGTTCCCTGAAGGCCCCTTTTCACAATCATTTTAAACATCCGCGGCCAACTAAATGGGACACTTTGCAACACTGATGGCATTGTTTGAATTGTAAAGATTGATAGATACTTTATGCATCAACGGGCAAAAATAAACCCTTCTATGTATTGGCATTTTCAACTATGTCTCAACACATCTTAACAAGATTCTTCTGGATTTTTCAAAGTTCAAAGGTGAGTACTGTCTGCCTCAGTGTGGCTAAACTCAAAGAATATACAACCTCATTAAGCTGAGAGCCAGGGTCTCTCTAGAAGCACATGGCTCAACTTCAATCAATTCATATACATCAGCAGATTGTTCGGATTCACAGAAGCCGCAGCCCCCACACACTACCTGCATTATGAACAGATGTGCCAGGAGCTGCAGTCCCTGATCCAGCGATGCATGACGAATGGCTGAATTTCACCAAAGGCCAAGGATCAAGTCGTATCCCTTACCCGACCCTGACATGAGACACAGATGCATGATGTCAGTTCCCATGTGTTGGGACTGGAAGGTGACTGCAAACCCTTTGACACGCCTAAGACTTCCCCACGGAGCTGCAATCCCGGCAACCACTCACCATGAACCGTGAACCTTCGGGCCCAAGATACCCACCTCAAATTATCCAGTCCCAGAGGAGCTGCAGGCTTTCTTTCATTCACCTTCACCCGCCATTCCCAAGACACCCACCAAAGTCATTCACCTGTGGAAGGAAGCACATAGCAAAAGAAGAGGTCCAAATGATGTCTCAGCTTAAAGGTCATGGCTTCAGTATATCCTGGCCTTGTAACTCCTGGTGCACCGCAGAACATTTTTATTATTTACTGAACACTATACAGGCCCACCACTTAGTGAATACGATCCACCAAAACCTTCGAAATATCAACACTTTCCTTGTTTTCACAGTAAAATGGAAGAACTAATCCAACAGCTTCTAGTATTTTGTCCTACAGTTTAAGGACGAATGCAATTTTGTATCCCGCAGATGTATGAAATTAAGCATTATCTGTGTAATTACTGCATAATAGCTGATTTCATGCAGCTATTTTTACACTGGAAACACAATGAGGCTCCACTCCAGAATTTGTTGCCAGAGATACTGTCATTCCAAAAATTGTGGGAGGTTTTCCACTTCATTATGACATTATGGTTTTGCTTTTCCTCTACACTGGTCTCAACTGTATAACAGCAAACTCTGTTCATCCCAGCAATATAAATGTTTGAAAATGTATCTAACAACTATTTATTTGTATGTGTTTCCAATAAATTGTGTTTTTATGGATTCAGAATATTAATTTCATATGGTTTTAATGGTGATTTATGACTATAATTTTGTAACTGTTCTCTATAAATGTATAGACTAAGCATAGGTGTCTAAATACTGGACAGACTTACAACCCTATAACTTATAAATTCATGTGAAACAAAGGCCCATTTATCAGATTAGAGTGCCTGGATGGCAGCAACAGGGAGGGTATATTGGCCCTGTGTCACCCATCACTTATAAATTGGGGCTTCTGTAAACTTCCTGCTGTTTTATATGCTTCCTGGGGTCAGGGGTCAACTGATGAGCATGACCAATCGCAAGATAAATCAAAGTCTGAAAGCATTTTGTCAACAGCATGCTAGAATTCGATTGGCAATTCATTGTAAAGAGTCTAAATTGACCCTGTTGTTATTCATCTTGATGGATGATGTTTTGAGCACTGAGCTTACATATACACTCTGCAGACACTGCATTAGCTGAAAGTGCTGAAATCTAACAGTTGCCTTGAGTTACATCACAAATTACTTCAGAATAATATGTACTTTGTGCATTCAATTTAGGTTTTTGGGGTTCTTAGGTTAACATTTTTATATCTCTTGAGAAACAGGGACAACAGATGTAAATTAGCTGCTAGCGAACTACGGTGCAATTTATTGTGCGCTGTCCCTGCAAAGTCTAACACGTCCACCTTCATGTTATGCTTTTGGCTTGTTCTTCTGCCTCCAAGTGGCCAAAAAATAAATCTATTTATGCAGTTTTAACATGCAAATGCTTTTAACCCACCAGCAGCGTAACGCCAATTCAGTGTATCCAATACTTTGATTTATGAGCAAATATAGGCAAAACTAATGACAATCCCATCAATTTGCCAGTATTAACATGCTACAACGCAAAATTGAGATGACACAAAATTATACTTGTTATACATCAGCATGTTAGTATTGTCTTTGTGAGCATGTTAGCATACTTAGGGTAGCATTTAGCTCAGTGAACTTCTGTGTCTACAGTCTCAAAGCTGCTAGCATGGTTGGAGACATATAGTCTTGTTGACCTTCATTCAATAAAGAGGCTATTGTTTGTGGACACCATTGCAATAAAAACTTCTGTGTCAGAAGCTTGTAAAAAAAATAAATGCAACTTTAATTCACGAGTGTTTTTATGTTTAAGTTCAGGTTGTTTATGAGCTGGACTGATTTTAATAAAGAAACTTAAACTATAGGATGTGCAGTTTGCACTGAACGAAGTCATGCGAGTGGCTGTCATGCTTTATTAACATGGCTAATTGCTTCAGTTGCCATTATTTATTTTTGCTTACCTATTAGTCTGCTGGGCCCCTAAAGACCAAACCAATCAAATCCTGAGTGACACACTGATTGAGGCTCAGACAGTTTAGTCAATATGCCCAGGATTAGTAGTTAAACCATGTCAGTTGAATAACTGCTGCTACCTTTAATTATCATTATTGCTTTGCTTGCTGGGGCTATGCAGTGCTCTTTTAAATAAGTGCAAAAGGATAACTGAAACATTGCCATGTCAATATCAGTTTAGATAAGCACAATAAATCACAGATTTCCTCAAGGTATCTTCTGGTCACATACAATCCTTCAAAAAGATTTTTACAATCTAAGGTAACATTTTGAGCTTTAACCCTTTTTCTCATTGCAGCCAAGGATTCAGTTGTTGTCTCTGCCAGAGTGGTACTGCCTGTAGGTAATGCAGCCTTTTTGGCAACTGAGTATAACTGAAATAAAATTTTCCACTTTTCTGATTTGAGTCACTAACACTGCTGAGTGTAATATCTTCTAGGCTTGAAACTAGAATCGCAAAGGAGAAGATTATATTATAGAAGGAGGATGTAGCCATGACTTAATTTTAATATGGCGTGCTGCTGCAGTTTCCAAGGTTATCCCTGCTTTGTCATAAGGAAGAGGATCATTATGGAAAACAATCAGGCCATCACAAGGATTATAAACACATGTGGACAGGAGGCAAAATGAAGGTATCATTTGGAACTTGAAAGTTATTAAAAATTTGGAACAAACAAATACACCCGTGCGCCCATCATCAATCAACTGTCAGTTTTTCATTTCAGCACCATTCATTGCTTGCCAATGGAACACAAATCAGTGAAGTATGAAAATCACTCATGGGTCCTCATCCTGAGCAGCCCCTACCCCTCTCTACATCTCTGAGTTGTTGTTTTGTCTGCCACACAACAATTCAATTACAATCAGGTCCGTGACCTGCCACTCCCCATTTTCTTGATTACTCCTGCAGTGACCCCCGACGCACTCCTAAACATTCAAACGTGGGCTGACTTCATGTCCAGATCAATAATCAAACCCAGTGCACGCCTGCAGACCAAACAAATGGCCCAACCAACCCCCACTGAGTTGCTCAGACTTTAAGCAAATGAGGAGGAGGGAAGCAGCGAGGGGCCATATAGAGCCAAAGTGTTTAATTAGTTTGACCCTGTGAGTGCCATGGGACTGTTTCCACCCCAAGTAGATGAATAGTGCTAATTAGCTGAGTGTAGATCAGGAATACTCACAGGTAATTCCATGCAAGGCTCTCATTGATTTGATCAGAATTAACTTGTGGACTAATTTTCCCAAAGGACTGTGGGGCGGCTATTTCCCCCCCCCCCCCTCAATTTCAGATTGGGTTGGACATCCATCTGGCACAAGAAGTACATCCCTTCCACAGGAAAGTGCTCACTTTGTTGTACCAAATTCCTATTGACAGGCACTGTGGTATTAATTTCAGACAGCAACCTCACATGGTTCATATTTGTGATATGAATTGAGGAACTAGTTATTAGACCAATTCTGCCTCAAAGCTCCATTTCATTAAGAGCCAATGGTGTGTTTTGACTATGTCATGGCAGTTTAAAGCGTACGTTACATCCGCTTTCCGTATTTTGGGGTCTTTGAGCCACAGGGATGATTGATATTACAATAATTTATTGGTACACAAACAACAAATATGAAGTGGGGGAGGATGGGACGGGTAGACTCTGCCAAAAGAAGGTAAATTAACACAACTGAACCAGGCTAAGCTAGGACCTACCTCTAAATCAAAAGCATAAACACAAAACCTAGCTTTCTAATCTAAAGTATAACAATGAAAACTTTACACAGGTGGCAGCAGTCTTCTAACTGGTGTTTCTAACAAGGGAGTACTGAGTGTTGCAAATGTACAGGGTACCCCCGACTTCTCTAGTCCAGCGACCCTTCCACCACTTACCCCTAAAGTGATATGGTACATGGTTGCACGGGCCACTCTCCCTCTGCAACGTCGCAACAATATGCGTTAGCCCAACAGTCAACACAAACAAAAACGCGTCTCCGCCTTCCGCCTTCCTCCACTGCTGAGTCTTTTAAAGATGTTCCTGGGTGTCGACCACCAGCTGCAGCTCCGATTGAGCCAATGAACGGCCTCGTCCAATCACCCAGGTGTACGACAATCACCATGATTTCTTCCCTGGATTTAGGACAGGAGAGGGGGAAGAGAAAAGAAAACAACACACATACGTGTCAAATATGCCCTGGCACGTAACAGTGTAGAAAATAAAAAAGCAAGAGGAAGAGACATTCTGTAAAGAAAACACATCAAACGATATGAAAGGTTGGGCAGCATTAAAGAGCTAGGCAGTTACCTTTGAGGGATTATCACAAACGTGACTGTGCAACAGTGACAGCTACTGCTACACAGACAGCAAATGAGCGGTGAAGCAAAGGCATGGCGGAGCATTAAGGCTTAAATATGCCGCCTATACTGCCTTATTGCATTACTTACGAAATGCATTGTGCTGTTACTTATGGAGATCACTTTTTTTAGGCCGAGACCTGCACAATCAATCTACATACAGTAGTAGCTTTATTGACACATCGGTATTGATTGCATATTCTGCATACACACGACATTGCTCTTGGTATACAAAGCCAGCCATGCACAGTATTCAAGCTCTCTGAAAAATCATGTAAATTAGGTAAAATCTTTATGAGGTCAATGCTGCAAAACAAACCATCAAATTTATGTTAATTATTCAGTCTTAACATAAGCAGTTCTGGTTTTGTTGTTTTTACTTGATTGTATGCAAAGTATTCGTGGCCAACACAGAAGAGATGCGTGTGCTGTGTTTCACGTGTTTTGAACCTGCTATGTTATTTTCAGAAACCCTGGCACTGCAACCAGACAAGGATTTCCTGGGTAAAGTTGGACGGATTTGGTGGCGAGGCATATGACAACAAAGGGGTCATATATGCTGGTGTTTTGAAAGGAACGGGCACAAGTTATGCATACCTCAGGTCATTAAACATCAATTATAGATTCTTCTGGAAGAAGAGGTCCCACCTGTCCACTCACTCTGACACTGACTTTAAAAGTTCAGCACATCTGAGTTTGGAAAAGCGGTTTAATGAGTTGGAATTATGGTGACTGGAGCATTGCTGTCCAGCTTTCAAACTGAAAGCATCTGCAGAGACACTTTGTGACTACATCCACATATGTTACTTCAATAAGGACTGCTGTAAAATGCAACTGGAAGGCAATGAATCTTTGTTGTCCTTGTTTTCTATCATTTGTTCCGCACGGACATGTGAAGGAAAAAAAAAGCATTTTTGAAGAGTTGTGACGACGCAGGGAGTGGAAGCCACGACATATATTAACACTTAAAGGTCAGAGTGAGGACAAGGACATTTGCAAGTAGAGTTTATTATAGTGTGTGTACAGATGATATACAAATCAGATGGAGAAATGAGAGTGTAAGCAAAGCGGGAGTTAACTGTGGGTATACGACTCCCAAGGGCCCTGTACACTTCTTCACAGTCAATTTGACACCAAACACATAAAGGGGCAGGCAGGCGGCCTCTGGTGAGTTGGCCAGGGCAAGAGTCCTCACACACACTGAGACAAACACACAGCATTTCATGGTTTTCTCTTTGAGAAACAAACACTGCTATTCCCCATTCTGACGCTTAGTTTCCTGAGCGTGTTTAGGCTAAAGCACATCATCCATTAAAACCAAACTTAGAGTTAAAGCAAAGTCGGCAGGCTACTGAACTTCAGTGTCACTTAATGATAAATTCTTCTCTAAACAGGGAAATGAGCCAGGGAGCTGCGCCGAGCTGAATTAATTTACAGTCAAGTCTTTGAGTCTCGGCCACCTGCTGTAGCTGTATCACTTACCACTGATCACAAAGTTCAACGGAAGCGAGGCAGAGTATCAACAAACATTCATTTTCTAAAGAGGACATCAAATGTTTCACGGTGTGTACATGATGGATTATTTCCCATGTGCCCACCTTTCCTGCCCTGGCTGTTTACTCATCATTCATACAGACAGGATCTGGACTCCACGGAGTCCCGCCAGGGTTTATCTTTGGCCCACAGTTCGTTCACAAATCTCTGTGAGGATAAGTTTGCAAATTTGCCGAGCTATGTTAGCGTTTATTTCAGAGTTTATATCAAAAGCAGCATGCTAATGCGGCCATATGGAGCTAACACACAAGAATTTATTACAGAGAATAAGGAGAGAAATAGCTTAGTGGTTATGTGTCTTGAGGATGTTCAGGCCTTTAATTACAGGGCTGTTGGGGTAAAAGAAATTTGATCCACAGTGATTTGGGGTCTCAGTGCCTACCCGTTCTCGCATAACATTTCATCAGCGAGCCGGGGATTTGAGCATGACGAGATGTTTGACTGAACCAGCAGTCCAGCAGAACCTCATTATTAGGGCAGCTCATTACAACGCACACTGTAGTTGTCTTTCCTGTTTAAACTGCCTCTGTTAAGGCAAAGAGCTGTGTGGAGAAAATGAGATGAAATATGCCATTTGTAACAGCTACTATCTCCAGCAACGGTGATGAGTTTAAATGTGAATTTACTGCTGTCTTGGCCCTCTGCCAAGTGGGTACAACACTGTTTACTGCAAGAAAGAAAGAGGACTCTTCCACATTTTGCTATTTAGTGTATACTGCTGTAGCCTATTTTGAGGCAACATTAAACCCAACATTGACATATTATCACCTTATGAAACTGTTGTCGCTAACATGTGTAGGCAAACGTTATCTATTTACACATCCAGCAGATATATTTACTCTCCTCTGGTTTGGTCCCCACCAATCTCATGAGGGAAATATCTGGATCTTTAGCACTAAATGCTCTGTTTACCAGCTGGCTGCTAACTTGATCTATCTGCTGTTGGACAGGAAGTTATATCATAAGATTGATGCCACTTTTATATCTGTCCATTCAAAACAAAGCTGGAGCATTGTGAGGGTTAGCTTTTACACTTCAACGAAGGCAAGCTATTATTTGTTTCCAGTCTTTGTGCTAAGTTAAGCTAATCAGCAGCTGCTTTGAATTTAACTGACAGACATGACACTGGTTTGGATCTTCTCATCTAACTCTCGGCAAGAAAGCAAATAAGCATATTTTCCTAAGTGTTCAACTATTCTTTTAATAATAATCACTGGAGCAGCTTAAAAACAACCTTCATGTAGATCTCATCTATATTGGCTCATTCAGATGATTAAGTTCCATCCTCCAAATGAAAAAGGTCTTAAGGGAGTCTGTGAGATAAGACACCAGCATTATATCACCAGGAACATCACACACACACACAGCACCATTATCAATCACTCATACATTTTCATTATCAGGCTTCCATGAACCGTCTGAGACTTCCCTTTGGGACTGCTCCACCTGTGGCTGGACTGCACCAAGCCAAATCAAATTAAGGTCCCAGGGAGCTGTGTTGAAACGTAGCATACCACAACTCCCATGTGAATCCTGCACCTCTTCATAACAATTGCAGATAAGATTTTGGGAGGGTAAGAGAGCATTATCCTCTACGCCCATGGCCTGCCAACATTCTCCCATTACCTTATCAAAAACCCGAGTTATGCCCAACAACTTGGTGGGAAAGCTGACAAGTATCCCAGAACTGGGTTGGTTGAGATAGCCTTGTCGACATGACCAAGGTATTGACAAGGTATGAAATTTTGATGGTTTGAATCCTGACTCCAAATATATCTCGACAGTAATAATCCACAACACTGTTTCCTGTTCATCCTGTCCCTATTCATTTCCCCTGACGGTCTCCCAGCTGTTGTGATGTTTTTTGTGAAATACTGTGTTGATTCCTTGGAAGCCAGAGAGACCAGGAGACTGTTTGGACCAGACTACATGCTCTTGCTCTCGCTGTGTAATTGGCTCTCAGACACAGTGAGGTTGCCCACAAACACATCCCACGTCCGTCCATCCATCTATCTATCTGCCCATCCATCCACACAACCAACCCCTCCGCAGTTTCCCCAGGTTCAGCTACTATTATACACCACATTAGCCACATTAGAATAACAGGGTTGCAAAAATGACCATGACCTGTTTCTAGAGTTGTGGTTTCAGCTAATGATCTGCCATAATGCAAAATCCTTAGAAGTACAATCCTATTTCACATTTTTTAAGACTCAGATTCCAGACCATGCAAGGTGGTGCCAGTTAAACTGGTATTAGCAACGCAAGAAAACTGCCGAATCACCCACTCATGGCACTCGCTTACAGGAACATATTGATGACTTCACTGTGTTTGCGGCGCCAGCTCATAAATCACCTCCTAACATGCATCTGGGGTTTTTGAGTCACAGCCTCCATTCTGTGTTGTGACAGTGATATTTCTAATCAAAAAAACAAAACGCTATTTGCTTTTGAGAACTATTTTCCTCGTTAACATGTGTCGAAGGATCTTCAAAGAAAATAATCAGTCCTGCATGGGCTGTTGCTGATTTTTGCCAAAGAAATGTTTTAAATGGTGTGGCAGAAGTGTTTGATGCCTGAGATGGAGATCTTAAATTATTTTCTCATAATATCCGGGGAGACGTAGCCAAGTTGTACAGCTAGTCTGACTGGCAGACAGGGGGAAAACATCCATCGAGTCTTTCAGAGGTTTTATTATGGCAGGTTGCCGTGCGTTCATTCTCTTAACCACATGGAGAAGGTATTGAGTTGTTTAATTTGGTGGAAAAAAGCGCAGTGTGTATATATGTGACACATTGTGATGTCTCATCTGTCCCTTTCTGCCAGCCGAGTGAGACTTGAAACGTGAAAATATGGCTGACAGCTGTGGGGTAAACATATGCAGCTGATAAGCCTGAGTTAAAACAACTGGGCGTTCAGCTGGAGTGCATCACAAAATATTTCTACCAGGAAAGACACATTCCAGTGTTGACAAGATTCAGTTGTAATTAAGCCACCTCAAACGCAAACACACGAAAAAAATGAATAAAATTAGAAATGCCACGTTTTTATGTCTCTCACTGCAGCCCACATGTGTCAGCATAACAAAAATAAGCTATAATGAGTTCAAGAGATCTTAATGAAGTCTTGCAGCACACATATATACACAACTTGTAGTCAGGACAGAGAGTGAGAGAAGAATATTACATTGTGTACTATTACATGTTGTACTATTACTTTAGATTCATTTGCCCCTTTGAACCCATCATTCCTCACAACATCTGCACAAATCAATACCAAAGACCAAATCATGACGGACAACAGGAGTGAGGAGCCAACAGGGAATCAAGTTTGGAAATGCTGCCACCTAGTGAGCATGTTCCCCTGATAACTGATATTATCCACACTGAGATAAAACAAGATGTTTGGTATAAACCTAAATTACAAATATATTGTTTTATAAAAATACCATAATAAAAAAAACATTACCATTAGAAGTTAGATTTAGTGTCTCCCTGGAGAGGACACACGTTGTTAAGTTGTTAAGGTAAGAAGGAAGATGGAGTTCATTTCAGTTTTATGGCTCATTATATTTTAATTTTAGGGCTATGCTTTTCAGTAAAATGTCATTCAGTTCTAATGATTTCTGGTGATTGGATGATTATAAAAGACATAAGTTGTGTGTTAGGAAGGGAGCCTTTTTTTTGACAGATCTTATTTGCAGAGTTTGGGAGAATAGATAAAGTCCATTATTTGCAATGTAATGTTATGTATAAGATGTTAAGTCCTTTTATAACAAATGCTTCTACTACTATATATATTATTGGCTTCCCGGTATTACACTGGTAAATGGCTTTTATTGAAATACTTCTATCAACTTGCATTGTAGGCTCTAAGAGGCCAAGGACAGAGGGAGTCGTATGCAGATTCTAAAGGCAAATGTATACATGGGGGAATTGTATAAGGGCATCTTTATTTCTAACAGGTGTCTCACTAATTTTGTAAAAAATATCACAAATTGACAGAAACAAAGATATAACATGATAAAAGTTGACTAAAGTTGAAGTTTCACATGGAGAACTCCAGGACTGCAGTTCTGTCTGCAGCCACTTGGTGCTGCTCTCTCAACATGCATAACGCTGCTGAGGGTTGTAAGTGACATTAAGGCATAATACGCTAAATTGATGAATTAATACAGATAAGTCAATAACCCAGGTAAAAGTCTATTTTTTCTTACTAAATCTATGTCACAATCACAGAGGAGGAGATGGAGATAAAGAGAAGAAGAATAGTTCGTTTACTTTAAGAAACTTTAACTTTAAGATAATTAAGGCGTGGATTGTGCAAAAGGGGCTGCATCTCAATATCAGCAAAATGTCTCCAATATTTTATATATTCAGTGAAGTTACAGAGCAAAATTAAATCACTGGTTTCTCCCTAATGATTGACTTCTATACATTTGGCTTACTGTATTTACTCAGCCTGCAGAGACACTCACAAAGCAACATTTTCTTTAAGCCAATAAAAACAGCTGCAGTAAGCAACTTAGATTCTTGAGTTGAAGAAACAAACTATGTGCAAATACAATATTTTGTTACAAAGATTTGAGGACATTTCTTGTCCTTTATACCAGAAGGGAATAACAATTTCACCCAAAAGTATGAGGCATTACTATCTGAGGATTGTCATTCAATACATGGAACACAGAGGTTTTAATGAAACTCTTCTGTCAGACTTGATCTGGAGAACAAAATCCAGAGCCGCACTGTTCCCTTCAATAACCCAGCTTCTTTATGCTCTGTCAAGTAGTGGCCAGAAACATCCCAAAAAAAGGGAGCGAAGGCTGATCCTCTGTCTTGGAAGGAAATTCCATCACTACCGCCCTTCACTTCCTCATCAGTCAGTCCTCTGAGTCAGCGCCAGTTGCTTGGGCACCGAATGAATGCTGACATGCTGAGCAAGAGACTGAAAATCCTGCAAAAAAAAAAAAAAAAGTCTTGTCATCATCATATATATTTTTGGGGAAATTAAATGCTTGTGGAGAACATGCAGGAAATGACAAACATTGAGAGACCAGCATTTCCAAACCTGAATAAAAGCTTGAATTGAACCAAGATACTAAAATGTAAGCAAATGTAAAACCAATTGACTCAAGGAGGGAAAACAGCACAAACCAGATATGTACTTTCTATCCACTCCAAGACGAGTGAACTGCACGAAAGCCTATTACGGCAAGTACCTATTTCCCAAAATTAGTGGGGAAATGGGCACCTTTTGAAGCAACCATCTATCAAACATTTTACAGTTTGCTCAAATGAGCAATCAGGGGTATTGATGTACACACGTTCCAATCTGTGGTTTTCTTTCAAAGGAATTTTTACTGACAAATCAAATGAGCTGAGCAATCTTTTCTAGAAATTCTTTCATCTAATGCCGTCTAAAGTAATGATGATGACATCAAGCAAGTACATAGTCAGCACAGGGGGATGGAGGTGACTCTTCACGGAGTTGTCAAACTAATGTGCTGCACATAGTTTAAATTTAGAGTAGGTCAAAGGTCAGAATAATCAGAAAAGTCAGTATGCAAGCTATCGGTACATTACAAGTGCTTACTTTCAGGACAAATTTTCAGTGACCAGCACAGTGCCCAAGTTAAGACTGCAAGCACGTGGAAGTTTATTAGAGCTGACGGGGACACAGTTAGCGAGGTCATGCTGTGGCTACATACATGGAGCACAGATGCTCTGCTGGTTTAATTTAATTTTCCCATACTGAACAAATGATCAAACATAATGCATTACAGTAACAATCAGATGAGAGTAAAAAAAAAAAACAACTGCACATTTATGAACTGGGAGAAGTAATACAATTCATAAAGCAATTAAATTGGGTAGTGGCTCAGTTGTTAAGACCCAACGGCCCCAATTCAATTTCAGCATGCTGCATGTCGTACCCGTCTGTCTCAGACTGTTTCCTGCTTTCATTTATAGTATAAAACGGTCTGATAAAGGAAAAATGAACAACAAAACACATTACATAAAAGCACATGTACTTACTACATCTTACATATATAATAATAATATGTGGTATTCTGGTGTCCTCAAGAAGAATATATACTTTGAATTAATAGATAAACAACCAAGCTTCTGCCATAACTACATAGTGTTTGTACATAAATAAGAATATTCAGGCTGAATCCAGCATGGCATAAACGTCTGCATGTTTGTTAATTACTGTCAGTTTGAATTGAGAGCTCATGTACGGCATCTTTTCCAGTTAGTAGAAAACAGAAAAGTGCACTGATTTCTTGAGTTGGAAAGTTTTTTTTGACCTTGGACCACAATTTGTCAAAATAAAATAAAAATCTCATTCTTCATCAAGAGGGTCTGAGGTCCTTTTGAACGGCTCTGAACAGCTGTATCACAGCGTCCGTCCACGCCTCTCTCTGCTGCTGGTTGCTGACTCGAGCCAGGGTCTGAGAGGTGTACACCAGGGTCAGCACCGTCCTCTCAAAGTCCTGCCAGCTCAGAGGCCGCTGGCGCTGGGCGAGTTCCGCAGTCAGGCGCCGAATGTCGGAGAGCCTCTTGGGCAGGACGTCCTCGCAGATGACCGCGAGCTTCTCCACGCTCCTCAGGGAGGCCAGCTCCTCATCTGGGATCAGCATGGTGTGTTCCTTACCTTGGATCTGCATTCCAGCTAGCAGGATCTGTGAGACACAGGATCATCAAGAAAAATACTACTTACACTACTAACCACCTTCATTTGCTAATTATTTACCTCTTTGTTAAGTGAACTCAAGACATCATAAGATATTAATAAATGTTCTTTTTATCAATGTCCAGAAAACACACTTCATATTTCTGCTTGTGATCAGCAGGGCAGCAGCAGTACACAATGTTTTCATAAGCTTTCAGCAGTGGAAAATGGACCACAAATGTGTGACTTGGACAGTTCTTTTACACATTCTCAACATATTTAAATTGATTTCCAGTAAGGGACCGCTGAGCCATGAACTATTTCAGCAGCCCTAAATCCACAGGATATAAACTGACCTCAAATAGCAGGTTGACATCCTCCACCGAGCGCTGGAACGTGGGGTTGATCAGCAAATGGGACTCGCGCTTTATCCTGTATGCAGATGGATACAGAGCTAGAACACACAAGAACAGGTAATTGGATTAGAGGATCTCCCTCATATTCAGCAAATTAGGCACTTCATTATCCAACGCGGCATGCATGTGGGCTGGCCACAGGTTAAGTAAACACAGATACATTACTACACAAATATTATGCAGGTGAGATAGAATCTGGCGCCAGCTGTGCAGAGGGTAATTGGTCTTCGACCCGAGCCACAGATGCTCCTATATTTGCAAGTGGCAGTGGCCATTGCATGCAGAGGTGAGATATCCCCGCTCAGAGAGGGGCAGGTGTTGCTGACCTCATTTGGACAGATTTCAAAGTATAAGTCTATATGTGTAGCGAACCAGGGACCCCGTAATCTGAGGTGTCCTGATAAGGCTGGAATGAAACCCGTTGCTCTCAGCTAGCGGAAACAGTTGCTGCCGCCACATCTCTATGATAAAATACCATGAAATCCATATTTTACTGGAGGTGATAACCAGGAGGCAATTCCACATGGTCACACAACGCTTATCCAGAGGTACAAAGTAACTAAGTACATTTACTCAAGTACTCAAGTAAATTTTGAGGTCCTGGCTATTTTTTTAAATTTACTTTAGTCTATATTTTATACAACAGTATGAAAAGTATTCTGAATAAAAGTGTCACTTGCTTTTCACAATTTTGATTATAATCCTCTCTTTAAATCATTGAAAGTCAGACCTTTCTTTGTATGAGGACTTATTATAAAGTGATTAAAAGTGGTGAAAGTTAGACATTTTTGGCTTTTACCAACGCAAAGAGCCATCTTTCAGTTCCCTGGCTTAAAATGCAAAAGTAAGTTAGGGGCTAAATTCTTAAAATTCTTAATGAAACCAGAACAACATATTTGTGTCCAAGAAATAATTTATGACCTAGCCTGATCTCACAACATCATATTTGTCTTTTTTGTATAACAACATAAGTTGTGGTTGTGATAGTGAGCGGTATTATCATTATGGAAGGTCTTTGGGAGGTCAAGTGTAAACAAGGCTGGGATAAAAAGGTCACACAGGGATGCAGAGGAACCCCTTACACATGTTCTTCTTCCATACTGTTTATAATATAACCCTAACCCTGCCCAGACTCTTGTCTGTGTACATATTATAACAATAAATGAAGTGAAAACAAAAGTTGATTGGAGCTGAAAGGGGATAATGAAGTAAGTTAAACCTTCCTTTGAGCTTCTCCAGACATCTCGCTCTCTTTTTTCCATTGTTTCACATATACTGTTGCCATCCAGTGCTCGGTTCAGTGTGCAAGCCAACACACAGATCACACACACAGATCTTAATGAGGTATACAGTACACTGGGTTTCATCTGAATTTGGGTCCAGCCGCCCTCCCCCCCCCTTGAGAACCATCTATGGCTCAATGCCTCGCCAATTCTACAGTAATGATCAGCCCCGCTGCCCGCAGCATCGCCGGCTAGATACATTTAGCTTTATAGTATTTGTGAGGCCAGCCAAAGTCATCTCCCCATGTACCTGCTTCCTGCTTGGGTGACTGCCAGTCTCAGCTCCCAGCTTTGCTTTCACAACCCAGCCACCATTCAGAGTGTAAAGAAAATCTTTGGCTCACTGTTCCAGTGTTAGAATAATAAAAGCCAAAATTTTGGTACATTTGTGTAAGCCTCAACAGATTATCTCAATTTGTGTAGCTGGAGCCAGCGGCTGGTTAGCTTACCGTAGCATAAAGAGTGGAATCAGCCAGCAGCTCTGTCCAAAGTTACAAAATCCATCCAGCACCTCCAAAGTTCACTAATTAATACTTTATAACATATGTGTTTAGTTCGTATAAAAATAAATGTGTAAAAATTACATGTTGTCATTTTATACATCCCCAAATGTGTCAGACAGTTTCTTGGCCAGGTACAGTGACTACCTGGGGCCTGTCAACAATGACAACAAGACTGCACAACACTTGTTGTTTTTACACTTTGTATGGATTGAACAAATCCATAAACAAAGTTAATTTGTGATTTCAGGAGGTGCTTGTAGGTGAATTTTGGATAAAGCGAGGCTAGCTGTGTCCACCTATTTTCAGTCTTTAGTTAAAGCTAACTGACTGATGGCTGTATTTACCGTACAGACATGTCAGAGAAAATAAAACCACAAGTGTTCAATCAATAAATCAATAAATCAAGGATCTTTTATTGACACTCACACTAACAACATGATTCTCTCCTCAAGTCTTTTCCAGTCTTTCCAGTCTTCTTCCAGTCTTTATGCTAAGCTAAGCTAACCGTCTTCTGGCTCCAGCTACAAACATAAGAGCGATATCGTTCTTCTCATTTAAAATGTCAAACTTTTTACTTTAAGTTTAGAGTGTTTAAAGTGTAAATCCAACACTGACGTGCAACTATGAGTGCATCGCAACTTGAACGTGGAAAAATGTTCACCCCCCCACTGAGTGAGCGACCCCCAAATGCACGATCAGCAGCGGATGAGGAATGCCTGTGCGGTCATATTAGATACTGAAGAGACTTTGGCATTGCCGATGTAAACAAAACAGCACCCATGGGAAAAGTGTGCTCATTAGAACAAGGGTTATGTTACTAAAGGATGGAGGAGCTGCAGGGAAATGACAGCTTGGAGGCCAAACCAATGCTGATTTACATAAAAAATTAATAATCTGTGATTTACATAAAAGTTGTTTACTACTCGCTGCCATTGTTTGTTGTAATGCAATAGTCCTTTGGCACGCAGGGAACTATGTTTTATGTTTTCAGCAATTTAGTACAGAAATGTTCCTGCTGGTTAATGCTCACGTGGTTGGAACAGCACTGAACCAGGCCACATGTGTTGTAGCATTTATTAAGCTACAAACAAAAAGCCCCTGCATGGAAAAGACAATCAATTTAAAGTGGCAAAGTCGTGACACCTAGCTCTGCCAGTAGTCTCTTCAGTCACCAAGCATCTATAAACAAATGTTTTGTGAAGACTTGCAGATTCATTTTTCTGTGCCACTTTCTGGTGTGGCCAGGCCTGTAGTGTCTGGCAGCCAAATAACAGAGAACTGGCTGTCAACATGAGAACATTCCTAAAGTTTAGGGAACCACAATAGAACTAAATTGATGCCATAGAAATAACCTTCATTTTAGTCGCTATCCTTTTCTTTAACTGAAAATCCTGGCTGCTAAACTATGTCTTTTCCCTCGGACCTCCACAATTATACCGTGTTCATGTGGGACAGATGGTAAAGAGGGTGAAGATTCCCTTTTTTATGACAACCCAAGATTCTTGTGTAATTGCAGAACTGGTCGTGTGAGCGCTGAAAATACTATGCATTGACAATATAACACTTTATCCATTACTTGTTGGTCTAATCACATTGAACGGGTCCATATTTGTTTGGTTATTGAGGCACTTCCGTATAACTTAGCCATGTCCTTTACGACATACTGTCCAAAAGTGACTCTTATTTGACAATAATGCAGCATTAGCTAGGTAGCCTAAGCTATAAACAACTATTTGCTAATATGGATTAGGTATTGAAATATATGAGGAACATTCCAACACTATGCAACTCTATTAAGAAGTGTATGTGATGTTGTCAGGTTGTCAGGTTGAATATCTGATGTTGATGTTCCTCCTTACAACATCTTTGCTTTTCCTGCTGCTAGTTGTAATCCTGTTCATCCCTCGTGTGCCTCCCCCCCCAAATCCCCATCCCCATCCAGTGCTCCACACAATCAGTGTTTGAATGGGCAGGCTTCCCCCAATGTCATTATGCACAGGCAGGGAACTTGTAATCTCTCGCTAACTGCTTGCAAGTATATGAGGGAACAACAAAGATCCATTAATTAGCACGGCTAAATGGTATTCCTGGCTGGAGGGATGTCTTGATGAGAGGGAGAGAGAGAGAGAGTAAGAGAGAGAGAGAGAACAAACAAAAACAAAAACAGAATGGACGTCTGGATCCCTCCGGCTTACGGTAAAAGGGGGTGAAAAGGACACGGGGGAGAATGAAATCTTTGCCGCAATGGCCCATCTCCTGCTTAGCATTTCAATTCACTTCTAAATGATGTTCAAATCCAAACAAACTGCACTTTTCCAGCAAGTCGAATACAAAATGTTCCACTTACAATGTAAACACAGACATCCCCATCAATACCCCCACTGTGAGACAAATCTATGTGAGGCTGAGCTGCAATAAAGTCCCATAGCATCACCAGGAAGGACGAGATATGATTTGACACTGTGGATATTAGAATACTGGGGGCGGCAAACACTTTACAACTTAAATGACCCAGGGAGCACTGTGCTTTACATAAGCTCGGGGTTTTAGTCATATACTACATTGTGCCTGGGTTATTTTTATTACAGGTGTTCTTTCAAAATAACCACAATGACCAAAAAGATGAACCTCCTCATAGCGTCGTTAGTGTTCTGCTAGTGCACTGTACACAACCTGTCCAGCACCAAATGGCAGGCAGACAAAGTTAGCAAATACCTGGTTAACATAGTGGAGCATGTAGCAGCTAAAGAGTCGGGTATTTCCCTCAGAAGTAAATAGAGGCCAGAGAAGTTAAAAGGAGAATGAATATTGGACTTACATTCATCAGGTGGCCAAAAACACAAAGTATAGTAAGTATAATTAGGTAAATGTTGCTAGCATTTTTGCTTAATAAGGTGATGATATATCAGTGTTTTTAAATTAATAATAAAAAACCCCCAAAACAATAGAACAGTTTTCTTCTCTCCTGTAGACGGTTCAAGCATCATGTGATCCAGCGATTTTAAGTTATGTAAGTCTTGAGAAAGGAATTTCCTCAGTGAGTGGATCTAGTATCAACAGGCTTTTCACTGGAAAATGATCTGTTCATGTCCTGCATGTCGCAATATTCCTGATATCTCTGGAAGATAAACACATTCTTTCACACGGACACACACAGGAGCAAACCAAGATTGAACCATCACGACTGTTTGTTTCCATTTTCTCATAGACATGAACCGTTTAAATGAAATCATTCCATTTTATATAAAGGATCATACAAATCAGCTTTTAACATGTTGACATTGTGGCCTATGAAACATAATGGAGATACAGTGTATGCATGGAGCAGGTGAGTCTGTACAGCCTGTCCAAGTCCACCTACCTTTCCTGTGGTGCTGAGTGGCAGCCAGGTAGATGGACAGGTCAACAACGAAGAGTAGAGCCCACCACTGCGTCATGTTTGATGATCCTCACACACACAGATCTACTCACACAACTCAACACACACTCGCACACGAATGAACATCAGAACGGTGGATGAAAATGCTGCGACTGTTGAGCTTTGGCATTTCACGTGCATTAGTTTCATATGAAGGATCATTCCGTCCTCCCTCCATCCATCCTCTTCCTCTTTTCCTTTTTTTTTCTTTATGTGTGTGTGTGTGTTCTCCACTCAGGCCAGGCTGTCTGGGCTCTCATCTGGAAATCATCAGGACTTGTTGGGATTTGGGTTGCGCCTGCCCTCTTGGCTGGACTTTCCTCTCAGCTACCGGCTGACTGCTTGACTGGCTGACTGGATCAGTTACTGAGTGACTTTGCAACTGACTGGATAACTAGATGACTGACTAACTGGATGAGTAGACGACCGGAACCAAGCCAGTGCAGGTACAAGAGATGGGTGTTCTCCTCAGATGAGTGCTCTAGCTTGATCAAGCATTGGTGTTTTTTTTTATTGTGATCTCTAGGCATGGTCATCCACTTTGGTCCAGACTCAAATATCTCAGTAACAAGTGAATGGATTGCGAGAACATTTTGTAGACATTCATGGTCCCCAGAGGAATCCTTTGACGATCCCATGACATTTCCTCTAGTGCCACCATGAGGTTGATATTTGTGGTTTCAACCAAAACTATTTCATTTTGTACATATATGTCTCCCTCAGGATGAATTGTAATAACTTTGGTGATCCGCAAAATTTAAATTTGTCATATACTTTGGTTTATGACCAAATGCCTGAAAACCCAATGACATTTCCATTGGCCTCAGCTGAAACTATTAGCATGCTAACACAAAAACAGATGAACATGGTAATTTTGTCTGCTAAACATTACCTTTATAATTGTTATTGTGAGCATGTTAGCATGCTAACATTAGCAGTTAGCTACAGCCTCACAGAGCTGCTAATGTAGCGGTAGACTTGTTAAAAGCTGTATCTGACCTCTCATGCATCTTGCCCCGTTGGACAACATTTTAGTGATGCTGACGTATTTCCAGATCTCAGCCATGAACTTGCTGAACTTGCTGATTAAACTCTTACCATAAAACAATCAAGTTCCAAGATCCAAGCTGTAATAATAGTTATTTCCTTTAATGTAGTCTGTTGAAAATGGAAATTGCCTTTTTTCCTTCTACACAAACCTTTCTTTTAATTTATATTGACTTAAATTCTAGGTTAATTAACTGAAATTCTGCATTGCAGAGAACAAACTCCTGACTTAAAAGGCCTGTTTGATTGCAGGTAGTGTGCAGCAACAAGACGACCATGAAGCCCAGACTGAGAAAGAAGGAGACAAACAGCTACATGTCAACAAACAACATCAACAACAGCGTGAGGACACTCAGAGCATCTTGATTCGAGGCTCTCGAGACTCTTTCCACGTCTTTATTCTCTCCTCCACAGCCTCTTTGTTGTCACAGAATATATGCAATAAATACACAGTCCCTGTTCTGGTGCCAAAGCATATAATAGAATGTGTAGGTGCTTTCTGGGCTCAGCATCTAAGGCTGCATCTGCTAAAATAAAATACAGATAATATTCCAGTAATGGTCTTGTGTAAAAAGGAGTTAAAAAGAATCATACCCAATCAGTAAATTAGAGAGCAACAATTAATTATTCAAATAGAGGCTGCAGATAACAAACTTAAATGTTTATTCTAACAATGTAACGCTGATAAGAGTCCCACTATTCCTTATCGACGCTGCGCTGTCGGAATAAACGATGGTGTTTGGTATCTGTGTGCAGTTATCGTCAACTTTTTGAATAAGCCACTGCGTTTTTTTCAGCTAAATATCCCCTGTTGACAAAAGCATCAGCATCATCACTTCAAGTCACAAAATGCAATCACAAACGGCAGCACGAGACGAGTGGCGCTCCCATTTCATTTCAGTGACAATAAAAAACATCGAGAGGACATGTGGGAGCCACAACTCGGTTTATCTGGATACTTTCAGAGCAATTTGATGTTTCTGTGCGAGGTAAGTTGTCAACAACTCGACCATTCATGGGCTCCATTTTAATCCTCCAAAGATATGATGCTAGTAAATAAAGTGAGGAGCAGAGGCGGAGGAATCTACAACGCAACAAAACAAACGTCTCTGCCTGCTTGATTAAGGAAAATAAAATATAATCTTGTTAATCCAGTGGCATTCAAAGGTTTGATTAATCAACAGAGCTGGAACACTTTAAATCTTTTGCTGCCATATGTTTGATTGAATATTTTCTTGCTTGCTGGAAATGGGCAACCAAAGTATGATACCCTTCTCTTTTGTTTTAGGCCTGTAGAACATAAAACGCATTTACATGGATGAGGAAGCAAGAAGAACGCTGCCTCAAGCTGTAGCTCTTGTCTGCATGTCATTCACATGACTAACACATAAGGCGAAGGCAGATGGGAAATCTGGGGGCCGAAACTAAAGCCAAAAAAGGCATTCACTGCAGCTCGTGTCTTCTGTGTTTGCCTGCAGGTGCAGACAAGAAAAATGGTACTGACCCCAGAATGTGTGGGGTTATAAAACACACAGTCATACACAAACGCACTGTAAAAACGTTGCCGGTTTTGACCATGAGGGGGCAGTGTTACGACACACATCCTGAGAGATGCATGGCGGCCCAACTTATCCAAGATCCCGCAGTGATTTCTGCTGCTCCTCAACTCTTTTGGTGATGCTGCATGAAACCAGAAATAATTGAAATCTATTCAGATAAGGTCTGACAATATGAATGCAGCCACTTAACAGAGATCAAAGGGTTGTTTGGGTTCAAACCAGGTGGGGACCCTCGAGACATCCTTTAGTTTAATTGCTTCTATGCTGTAAATCACTGGAATGCCTCAAATATGCACATTTATATGAGGCCACTGTACATCTGAACTTGCACGAGGCTTGCTTAATAGTCAAATTGCTATCACACAAAAAGTCTGCAGCTGCAGTTTCATCTTAAAAAGCCGTGAGTCGGGATAATAGGTAAACACCTGACCTGATTGTACAAATATAGAAAATGCTGAGATGCGTAATGCTGAGGTTTTGCACTTCTTTCCAGTCAAGGGATTGTGACTCATGGGGAGCGTTTTGAGTATCAGCTCAAAGTAACAGCCATGTTATAATATATTGAATATTGCTCCTGACAGATTGCAGGAAGTGAAGCCTGGAGGCCACAGCCGGAGACTGCATGTACTGATGTAAAACACACTCGCATCCAGGAGGACAGCCTCCAGCTATGAACTGAGTAGCATGTACATTGTTCCTATATTGCAGTTCCCTTCTGCTGTGTTCAGTTTGTGTAAAACCGAGCCAAACCCTGTTTGGAGGTTAGGAGTTAGAAATTCTAATTATTTTTAATCCCCAAACAAAGCTAGGCTGAAAAGCTTTTCGCCTTCTTCAGACTTTCACAGTAAATGAGACTTTGTTCTTGCTTGATCCAAAGGGTTGAAAATAAGTAAATATAAAACAACAGACAACACAGAGACATGTTGGGGATATAAATGTGATTTAATAGCAGTAATAGCAGAACATGTGAAAAAAGGCAGGTACATGGTGCAAGAGAAAGGTGTATCAAGGGGATCATTTTCTTTCAGAAAGCTGGGCCAAGAGAGAAAACTGAGGAAAGGCTTGAGAACTGTTGGAAATGAACTCGCTGAAAGTTTTAAACCAAGATCTATTGATTGACCATAGTTAATGGCAGCGTGGCAGCCGTCACAGCGAGTGAGGCCGGTGTGAGAGTAGGCTGTCTAGCACATCTCTAGAGCTGGCAGGAGGCGCATCACGCATCAAAACAACTCAACAAAATACTGAGCGTATGAGTGTTCAACCACAATGTCTAATCATCATACCTCAAGCAGAATAATTACCTCAACTGTCCATCACACCTCTGCAAACCATTTCATCAAGGCCCATCTGAATAGAAGCACAGCCACAGCTCAGCATTGAGTCTTTAAATGGAGTTGGCATTTCTTGGACAGTTTGCATTATCGTGGTTGGCCTTGGTGGGTGCGGGGTTTCTCCAAGCCCCCAAAAAGTAGCTACTTATCTGCTTGACACACTGGAGAGGAGACAGTTACAGCAGCATTCTAGTCTAAATAGACCACCTGTCTCATTACAGTGGCATCCAGTATTTATTACCATACAATATCATAATTAGTCATCAGAGTAAATAAACCTTTATTATGTACTGTTGTGGAATTAACAGGACGTCTTGGTGAAGTTTGCATTGCTAATTTCCTACTTTGTTCTTCTGCTTGTACTTTTTGACCAATTAATTTCTAATGACCTGACTCATGGTCCAGATGTCAGCCACGGTTACAGTGCTTCACCTCTTAAAGGCTTGGCTTCTTATTAAATGCCAATTAATGTTAATGTGGAAAGCTTACAGGATTTTTAGGGGGTTCTGTTCTCTAGTGAAGCAAGGCTTAAAAGGTTTAGATTACTTGGCCATAAACCAGCAAACCTTCAGTAAAAATGAAATATTAATGTGATGTTTAATTGATCACAAGGTCGGCCAGACAGGGTGAAGATTTAATGTCTTGAACAGCGATACTTCGGCAGGTTATATAACTACAAACTTCTGGGTTTGAATCTGCACTTCTCCCCGTGTCACCCAGCTGCAGCCTAATAACTAGAATAATGATGGATATGTATACTTCATTTCCTGTGTAATCACTGCGGCGCTCATGCTTGAGTGTGCGTCGGCGGGCTTCTGCATGTTAATGAAAAGTGCTTATGGAGTTGCGGTGAGAGGAAAACACATGGGCAGAGCGATGACATCTGTCACAGTGATCATGACCGATGTACAGACTGGACTCACGATTTCCAGTCACCATCATCAGCTGCTCATGAGTAATGAGGATGTGTTTGCTGGGCTCGATCATCAGCACCTCCGTATTAACACACCCCAGAGAGGGAGTTGTCACGAAGCGAGCCAGAGGCACCGGAATGAACTGGGCAAAGAGTTGTGTGCATACAACACGGTAATGAAAAATCTTTGGTGCTTATGAATGCTTATAAGTTTTGTTTTCTTTCCCAGGAGGTGTTTGTGTAATTGTATTTCAGTAAATTCCAAAAAGTGGGCCAAAGAAGAAGAAGTACAGGTGAGACTGTTTTTCCTGCTTTGTGCAATATTTAAGGCTTTGTTTTATAATTGCTGAAAAGATGCTGCATCTAATGTAGATATCAATGCATACAACACTCTGGTAGTATAATAACCAGAAATAAATTGGGAACCATCCTCATCAGTTTTTAATGCCTTATTCAGACTGTTCCTCCATTGCTTCAAAGGGATATGTAAGAATATGTTATTAGTCAATATACAGCCAGGTCACTTAGCAGCCGGGGAACCTGCCGGGGAGTCGTTTTATACATTTTGAAAAATGTGTTTGGTATGCGCCACAGGCCTTTAGAAAAAAAAAAAGCATAGACTTTTAAAAAAAGTTAATTTAATTTAAAGTTAATTTACTATATAGCTGACTGGAGGGGTTTTCACCTTTCTTTTAATGGTGTGGTCAGACTGAACAAGAAGCAAATGTTGTGGGCGACAAAACTGCAAGTGGACACAGAAAGACAAACTTGCTCGGGGCGGCACAATAAATAAGTGAAAGAAGTGAAGTCAGTCGGAGTTCTGAGCTGTTGAGTTATTCAGGCGAACAAGCAAACAATCTAGCTGTCAACTTTGTGGGAATTACACAAGGTGAAATTAAGTTTGAATTCACTCTAAACACACTTTTACATAGTTACAGATGAAATGACAATATGAGGTTAGAGTACAGTTTAGTAGTATTTTAATTTATTTGTGCTGTGATTTTTTCCTTTCTGTAGCTCTGCACGCATGACGTGACGAACAAAACCTACACTTTATTTCAGTCATCTTCGAAACACACGACTTGAGACTCTGCATCTGCATCATTCTCTCCCTGACACCTGTGCCTCTCCTGGCAGCTTCCTCCCCCTCCGTGGACAAAAACTTCCCTGCACCTGGTTCACAGAACAAAGCTGCTGCCCCGTGAGACATCATGTGGATGAATGAAAGATGGAGAGCAGGAGACCCGGGCTGAACCCAGCAAATGAGGTCAGCGCCGGGTCTGGGGGGGCTGTTTGTGTGTTATTATTCGTGTGTGAGATAGAAGACTGAGGTGGGAGGTGAGTTTGGGGAAGTGGGTTGAGGTGTTTGCTGTTGGCCCTGAAACAGAGAGCTGTGCAGCACTTCAAAGCTTCTGCAGCCCGGACCCCAGATGGCTAATAGCAGGAGCAGACTGGAGCCTTCTGCAGATCATACTGGAAACAGGTACCCGACTAGTAGACTACTTGGAAGTAATTCTGACTAAGGAGAGGAAGAGGAAGAAAATTACGCAAAAATCTGTTACTTTGAGTGAGTACATAAAATATTGATGTATTTAGACCACGTGATATAAACACATTGAAACAGCGAGGGAGAACTACAGAGACGTGGAATGATTTTTAACTAGTGGGAAAGTAAGATCCCAACATGCTGACATAGAAAACAGTAACATCAGACAGTGATCATGAGCAGTCGATTGGGGAAAAAAACGATTTCGAGAATTTCAGTATCAATATTGTCAACAGCGACGTTATCTCCAACTTACACAAGTCGCAACAAAACGGCAGCAAAATGTCTGCAAAGTCAAAATGACTGGCAGTTAAATCCAAATAAAATCCAGTATTTCAGTATCAGCAGATTCAGTTAATTAAAACGGTGCTATATACTGTTCGAACATATTACGTTATCAAATATGTAACACAGTATTGCTAAGGCTTGATTTCCATTTCTCCCCGAATATGAATAATGTGACGTTTCATTACGGTAGCATAGCGTGTATGTAAAATAAGCCGTTGTTAGGTCTGTTTCGTCAGTGTGTTAGCTTAGCTGTTAGCAAGTACTGTAGCAGATTTAACATCTACCAGCTAAGCTGTTGACCAGAGCTATGCTTTAAGTGAGTTGTCAGAATGTTTGACCTTGGTATGACACTAATAATAATCTTTCATTTGTAGTCAGAAACAGGGATTGAGGATAAGGAGGACATCGGGTGACCTTGTCACAGCAGAATGAATAACAAACCCCACAAATTACACGCCATTACCCGAAATCCAATTTCACCATGTGACCTTGCCTTATTGATAAAAGGCAAGCTTCATTAAAAACACAACAAACAAGGTGGATTTGTGGCGACGTATCAATGTCTCTCTCTCGTCAGACGTAAACAGCAACAAGAGGGTTGTGGATGCGCGGCGCAGTGAACAGCTGGGAACGAGAAAACCGTCTTTCAACACGCATTCCGTCTCTCAGCTTGTGACGGGATTTGGGCTTCGCCTTTTCAGCCACTGACAATGTTCAAGCTTTCACTCTCTGTATGTGATTTCAAAAACAACATCTGGAGGGAGGGAGCTCAGCTTGAACCTGCCTTTCTCTCTTCATTGTGCGCGCGTCTTTGTGACTGTCAAGCAGTCACAAAGCCAACCAAATCCAAATCTCTCCCTTGTTAAAATCTCACACTTCTTTTTCTCCCCAATCCTCTCAAAGCTGTCTACCGCGAAGCAAAGTGCCTTGTTAGATCAGATCTGTTCTGGTTCTCCTGCAATATCCCCCGGCTCACAAAGTCTGGATTATACAATTAAACTCTACATTTTTGCATTGTAAAGCTTAAGCCCTCATCAAAGCACAAACATACAACACGCTCAGTTGAACGAAAATGAGCAAAGAAACTGAAAGTACACCTACACAAGGCATGTGCAGATATGGAGCCACATGTGTCCTAATCACAAATGCAAACAGGTGCTAATTAGCTCGTCATAGTCTATATGTATTCCTCTCTTGCCTCTGTTTAGTCTTTTCAGATTATTTACTATTAATAGGATTCTTTCCTTTCCTCATCTCGTTCATTCATCTCATTAACTGTACCCCAGTAAATTCAGCTCTCAAAGCTTCCTCCATCAGGGATACTCCTCCGGAGCAGACTCGCTCTGTTTGCTTTGCTTGTTCCCTGACATCCTCAGGACCATTCAGTGACAGCAAATAGCCCGGGATCTGCCTCGCTACTGAGCTGCAGCTCTGCCAAAGCAATAGCTTAGTTGTTATGTCCTCGAGTTAAATCTCGATTTCCTTTGCTGTTGATGCATTTCTCTTTTTTTGCTGGCTTGTTGAGGAAAAAAGTAAAATTTCATGAACAAACAGTTACATCTTTAGTCACACATGTCTATGAATTACATTAGTGTGACCCTGGATGTTCTGGGAACCACAGAACATGTTTGTGGAAAAAAGAAGGGCTGCAGTGACGTCGAAAGGCATCAGTGTGCTTTAAACTAAATATTTTTTGGGATCACTGAACAGCGTCTCTAATTGGAACTGGAGGCACTACTACTGGCAGGCACGGCCACGTCATGCAACAACTGGCCAGCTGTGTGGTGGTAAGAAAGTGTGCAGGTTTGAACTGAACTTCTCTCTTTATGCCCAATTACGTGACTGTTAAATCCTTATATCCTGTCTCTGAGGACTGTTCTGTGTTTTTGTCTTAATCATTTATAGTTCACATTAGTTACGGTAACCTCTTACCGTACTTAAAAGTAACATTTTGGGAAATACTGCTATAGCCGGGAGATGAGAGACTTAGTTTAACAAAGAGAAGCATGCAGCAACAGCTAGCCTGGCTCTGTCCAAAGGTAAAGAAATCGACCACCATTCGTAAAGCTCGCTAATTAACATTAGTAATAGCCGACCTGCTTTCAGGTCCTGGAGTCTTGTTGTGGACGTGAGGTTGCCTGGCAATGAGGTGCTGACAGATCTTTGGACAGAGCCAGGCTAGCTCCTTCCCCCTGCTTCCAGTCTGTATGCTAAGCTAAGCTTCTCATCTCTCTCCCCGCAAGATATGTTGAACAAATTCTTTGTTCTTGATGGATCCCCACAGGATGTTAATAGACAATACAAAGCGCGGTCGATACATGTGGTGCCATGTGTCTGCAGGTTTTACTTTGGGTATAATTACAAAGGCTACTATATTTTAAGTTCATATTTTGGCTTTTTTTTTTTCAGGGTTTCTCTGCCAGATCAGCAAAGTGATAGGAAGGAAGGATAAAATGCTGGATACCAGGGTGTCCTCAAGTGCATTCTGCTTCTTAAAAACAAGTCTAAGAGTCTGCTGTCTCCACGTTGTCCCTTCCTATCTCTAGAAAAAAGCCTCCTAGGGTCCCCCCCCTCCCCGATGATCCCAATTGATTTTAAGGGCAATTGTGAAGCACAAGCTTCCTTCTGACTTTCCCCTTCAGCATTTCATTTAGCTTCCCTTACAATTCTGGGGCTTGTGGGGGACATAGCAACACAATGGAGGAAGAGACTTTACTCCAAAAATTTGGAATTTATTAAATCACGATCCACTGTTTTATATTCAGGATTATCTTACGGATTCATTTTAATCTTTCTGTGCCCAAACTTTGCGACTAACCCAGACTGTGAAAAAGCACTGCCCTAGATGTGTGTCTCCTCCCCAGCAGTCATTTCTGTTATTTATCTCCCCCTGCTCTCTATCTGTCCATCTTGCCTACTCATAACTTATTCCATTATGTCTCTCCAATTCCTCCTCGCTCTAACTCCCTGAGCCCCTCCCTCCCCTTTTTACTTTCTTTGTCTTTCATTTTCTGTCAATTTCCCTCACTTTAATCTTTCCTCGTGGTGTTAAGATGCCAGGGTTTCTCACTTGCAGCGTCAAGGTCAGTTTTTCAGTTTTAATCACAGACAATCTCTCACATTTGTAACAACTCGGGCAGTGACCCAGCCTTGAGCACAGCAGCGTGGTTACAGTCAGAAGTACCATGCAGATGCACATGCAGGTCAGGATTCTGCCTCCCCTTTTGTCGGGGTTATGTGGGGTCATTATGTAGTTTTGGCAGTGCTGCTTGGGTGCGTGTTTGTTTATCATCATTTGTCCTCTACCTCCTGGTCGACCCCCCCCGAGGTTGGGTTCCGGGCTGCTCCGGCAGTGACTGTTCTGACCCCGGCAACCAGGCACAGACATCCCAGCACAGACATGTGTACTCATCCCTCATCTACATGTGTGTACTCGCGCCACAGGCGAGGGAATTGCGACCTTGCATAGAATATTCTATGAATCGTGCAAGCATGTGTGTGTGAATAGAGAGAATGAGGCCACCAGTGGGGTTGTATGGATTTTATTTCTCTGCTGATACTCCCCAATGCCCAGGGGAACACTGACCCTGGCAGTTTGCTGGCAAGCCGGGGGCCCCATTGATCACATCTCACACAGTAAACAAACAAAGTCCCCTCCCTTGCTATCGTCCCTCGCAGCATCTCCGAACCAGCGGTAGACTCCAGGGCACCAAAGGGCAACGCTGGACCCATAATCCTGCATTACCCGGCTGAGGTTTGCCTCGCACTGATAAAACCTTACGACAAAATATAAAATAAATCACATAAAGGACATTTATTAAACCCAAACGAGTATAGCATCCACAGCCTCCCACATCCCAATAGAATTCTTTGCAACAGATGAGAAAAGATATTAGGTTGGAAGTAGAGTAGAGAAGCTCATTTATTTATATACTTTTAAAAATCTGTTCTGGTCAATGAAGCTGATAATATTTGATGATGCGTCTGGAGATCTGAGTTGTGTTTACTTTCCAAGTGATGCAGAGAATCGTGCTCTGCTCTACAGAAACCTGCGAGGTTAAAGGTTTTGATTTCATGCTTTGAGCTTATTCGTCTGGTGCATCCAGAGGCGTGGATAAGTAGTTCTTTTTATCAGGTGAACCTGCATCAGGTGTGATGAAAACCCTTGAATTTTCAGCCGTTCTTTGAGGTGATGCGGCGCTTCGTGACTGACCTCGCGCCTTCTCTTCTGAGGATCCGATCGTTTAAGAAAGCGCCAGCCATTGATTCGAGCCTCCCACCTACAGGTAAGCAAACTTCTCCCTGAAGACACCACACTTTGTCCAACACATTAATATTTAATTGTGTTGAGCACAAACGCACAACACTCCCAACACCGGCTCCGTATTCAGAACACTTCCACCCATGAGGACGAATTAGCATTAAAGTTTTGTGAAACTTTCTCAGAGATTGGGGAAGAACAACAGATACACAGAACACTATAATTAAACTCCATGTGGCTACACCGTAATTAAGATGCGTACTATCAGTTTTCCTTGACAACATGATGCAAACCTTTTATTTTATAAACGAAAACAATACAGGAGCTGCGTTGTCTTCGTACAGCTCTATTTCTGGCATGGAAACAAAATACAGTTCCTTTATTTTCCAGTTTCCTGATTGCAAATGAGGTGACAACGGTCTTTGTATGCTCAATTGCTTCCTGGGTTGCTTTTTCTCCCACAGCGATGCGTCCCCACGATCAAGATGAAGCAGCATTACAGAGAGAGACCAGCCGCGGCACCGTTCACATTATTTGCACTCATTTCTGTTTCGCGCTTGACAACATAATCACCAAAGCCGAGGCCCTGTGCAATTAAAAGCCGGTGACTGCTGACAGCGAGGCGTTGAGTAGAGGGAACATGGCGGGGATGAAACATGATCTCAGCAAAGGTGTTCTTAGGGGAACTGTCCCGGTGTTTCGACGACACTGACAGGAGTGCGCGGAGGATCGTGAACACCGGGTAAAGTTTTGCCACCTCAGCAGGGCTTACAAAAATGACATGATGATCTAGATGTCCCTGAAATTCCACAATCTCTTTTCATTAGCATATCTTCAGAGAGGAGTGGTTTGTAGTGGGATTTGGAAAGGTTTTCTTATGAAATGTGTCAAAGAAATTGTGGGTTAAGTTCAACTTTCTGGGATATTAAGTATGTTTAAGCTCTGGAGCTGGACTCTATCAAAGCACAGTGTCCCACAGAAGTCAGTCCTTCAAAAAGGGCCTGAAGGCCAGACTGAAGGACTTGAGCCAGATGGTCAAGCCTCGCTGAGAATTAAACTGATGATGCATTCAGATGCACCTCGTTAACATGTAAAGCTAAACGTGTTTTTTCACGAGGATGCTGCTCTCAAACAGCCGACTAAATGTAAATACCCACGGTAAACTGTGACAAGTTTAATGATACCCGATATTTCCTGATACTTTCCTGACAATTTTACATGAAAAATATTGCAACCTGACTTAGAAATAATTTAGTCATGCGATGGAAAACAGGACAGAGAAGCAGATTTTCTTCTGCTAAAGAAAGTTCTGTTTATTTTTTCCCCGTTTCTGTCTTTTGAAAAACTGCATATACTCACCTATGTATGCACAAAACAGTATTCAATATAACAATCTGAAAAGAGAACAGTCACTCTGGTTGAGCAGGTCATAGTGTGTAGTCATGTAATGAGACTGACCTTGTTGACCCATCACGATGTATTCAGTCTACATGAGAACATCCAGACATTGAATTGGAGCTACTGAGAAACTATAATATTGTGTAACAGTCCTGGATGAACCAGGACAGTCAAATTAATTCAGATGACTCAGTTACCAGCTGAAAGAAATGCCCCTTAGGCAGAGAGCTATTTAGATAAACACACACACACACACACACACACACACACGTACCATACACAGGTCTGCCTGTGAGCCAGAGTGCATGAAAGCATGGCCAGAGGGAAATAACTGCCACCTGCAATGCGTGTTAAGTCTGAGTAATTGTCTCCCTGCATCTATTTTATGGTAATATGTGCAACCCTTCTGTGCATTCAACATAAATCAAAAATATAATTTTCGCTTTTTAATGAAGAAAAATTACCAACTTGTGGCTGAACAGCTTGTTAGACAAACAAAATGACTGGAGTTCCCGTCGGGCGACATGGCTCCAACCTTTCCAAATGAGCTCTCCATCACATGTAATCAATAATTGTCATCCCTTGTTCCAGTCTGAGAGTGCGGTGGCTTTCAAACGCAGAGTCCAAACTTTGCATTGTGCTGCCAGGCCCACCAGTGCCATGGCCACAGAATAATCTGGTGTTTTGTGCCGGCAGGAACTTAACAAATAATTTAGCTGCAAACTCTTTTCCAGGCGAAAATGAAACAAAGAGGAAATACTAAAAGCATCTGTGAATAAAAACACCTGTGAAACCAGCTCAATACCACACCCACCGAGGTCATAGACATTGCCCAGCTCTCACAAGATACTTAAGCTCTGTATCAGAACATTACCGGCGCTGTTTTCATATAGACCCACACATCTACAATGTCACGAAACAATCAGCCCTGAAATAATATGAATTACAATATTTCCCCCCTTGAGCGCTGGCTCGTGGTAGGGATGTAATAGCATTTTCATTAGCGAGTTTATTTGTTTATTGGCTGTTTTTATTATTTTTAAAAAGCAGTTTGGGATGTGAAACAGCTCAAAAAATGAAAAGGAAGGCAGTGAGGTGTGAAAAATGAAATGTTCTGTATATCAAGTTTGCCACAGTGCTTAATCATCCGAGTGTCAATAGAGCAGCTTACTTTGAGCCTGTTAACTGCCATGACTTTCCAAACTTGCACAAAATAAAAAAAGTATTTGTTGTCTCAATACTTCAAGACCTTTTATACTTTTAGACCTTAAAACTTAAGACTTAAAAGCTGACTTTCCAAACTAATCCCATTCAGATCTACGACTTAGACACATCGACTATAAAAGAAGTTTGTTTTGTTACCAGTGGGTGACTTTACCTGGACCTCTATTTTAAAAAAAGAAGCATTATCCCACAAAGCAACACTGAAAACCACAGCAGTCAGGCTGAGCAACAGGCCCGTCTGGAGGATGATGCCCGCTGCTGCTTACCTGAAATAGAAAAAGTTTGGACGCGTTCACTCCGCTGACCTGATCTGTGGAGTTAATAGAATTTGTCTCAGAGGTGAGCGTGGTCAGCTGAGCAGTATACAAAGGATTAACTGAAAATGATGAAAATGTCAAATAGGAACAGGGACATATACATAATGAGATAAAAGGGCACATTGCTTATGTTAAATTGGGCCTATACTCAATTACCTCCATCTCAGTTCACAGCTGTTTATGCTGTGCTGTAACTGCCAAAAAACACAGACCTGTCCTTTGTTTGAACCTTTTTTTTATTCTGGGAAGTTTTGCTGCCGGAGCACCTTGATACACATTCTCTTCTGGGTATGAATGTGTATCAAGGTGCCCTGTACTACCAGTCTGAGCTAAGGGCCTTGCTCAAAGGCACCTCAGCTGAGGTAATGAGGGAGGGACAAGCACTGCTCTTTAACTTTCCCTGCTCAGCCTTACCAGCCAGTGCAGGGATTGAACCGGCAACCTTCCCATTCTCATCTGTAGACCAGCGCCTAACATATTTTTCTGATTATTACGAGGTTGTTTACTACTTCTACTACTTCAACAGGAAGATAGAAGTAATACAATGGAAGTTTGATAAATAACAACTACTTATGTTCAATGCTCATTACAACACAGACTAAACTGGGTCTCTTAAACTGGGCTTAGACACAGCAGTGCTTTAAGCTAAATACTCACAATGACAGTGTTGACATGCTAACACACTTTAATGCTAACGATGGCAAACTAGCATGAAACACGAGGTACAGCTGAGGCGGATGGCATTGTCAGTTTTGCTGGTGTTTGGTCATGAACCAAATGTATGACCTGACCATCTGATAGTTGTTAAGACACTTCAGTTAAACCCCCTCCCAACAAATGTCAACCTCATGGGGGTCAAGAGGTAAAGTCAGTAGAATTCACCCTCTGGGGACCAAGAATGTCTGTACAAAATGTCATGGTAAAATCCATCCAGTAGATATTAGGCAGTACATAATAGGATAGACCAACTGACTGACATTGCTATACCTATAGCCATGCACAGCACATTGGCACCCAATCAAAACACCTCAGACAGCACAGCAACAAAGCTCCAAGTTTTTTACACAACTCCTTTCACTTTTTCCATCTGAGTCATCACCTGAAAGCCACCTGTTCCCTCTCCGGCTTCTCTCATCTCTTTGCTTCTGCCAGCATTTTATCCCAACTTGCTGTGACCTTTGGAAGTCCCAGTCAAAGCACCAGATTGTTTCTTAGATTGCAAACATCTGTGTTGCTACTGTATGCCTGTGTGCAGTTTTGTCATCAGGCGTGAATATTAAAAAACTTTATTTACTTTAAGATTCATTCGAGATTAAATCATTTGGAAGAGTGCCGAGATTGATTGTGATTAGAGGCCTGTGGCACATACAGTATGAGTTAGATGATGCAAACTAGACTGCCAAATCTATTTGGATACAGTAGAATGCTTGCGGTAGGTGTTGAGCTGAGAATGTATTCAGGCCAAAATTACCTGTTTGCTTGAGGAATGAATGCAATTTAAAACAAATGACCAATGGAGGTACACCTAATGACATATTGATTTAGAAATGAAGATATCTGCTACTACTAGTTCTTAGAAATGTACAGGGAGAACATTGCATCAGTTCTTTAACACGAGACACACATGGCTAATCATTTTCTACTAACAATTTGCCACAATTTTTTGTCTTCTCAGGAGATGCTATCTCTCCAATTAGTCATCTTAAATTCTATTTTTGACACCCCCTCCTCCTCTTCCTGCTGCTGTCTTTTTTTCCACTTCCTTATGTTATCTCATCTCAAAAGCACAGAGTGGTGAGCAACACTAAGAGATTGAAGATTGAAGCCAGTCTCCATTTCCACTGAAATAGGCACTGGCCTCAGAAGTAAGGAGAGGAAAGTGAAATTCATCTTTTTGCCACCCAGTCCTCCAATTAAAAGTCAAATGTTGGCATCCTCTGCCTCTATAGGCGGCTGTGCCGTCCCATTTGTCCTGAGCTTCATGGAGGTTTCAGTGCAATTTGTTTGTACGCGATCCTGGGAAATAGTGTCTGAAGAGGTGGTGGTACAACTAAATAGCTTGGTTGTAGTGATAAATGTGACACTTGAAAGTCAGTGTGGGTAGGGAGGGCTATGTGATGTCATAAAAAGGTCCTATCAGCACATCATAAGTCTTGCAGATAGGAAAGAAGGCTGATCACGTATTAGCTTTAATATCCTATTTACCATAATAACTCCTGGTAATAGATCATGTTCTCTGGAGTCAGAAGCCTGCACAATGACACGTTACCATCAATGTCACATGTCCAAATTATGCTTCATAATGGAGGTCAGCAGGATAAATAAGGGTGAAATGAATCTTCAAAACACTTAATTCGAATGTGCACTGTTATGATCAGTGAGGACGGACCAAAGCACAGACTCAGACCAGGGGGATTTAGTGAAAATAAGGTTTATTGCAAAGTTCAGAGGGAAGATGATGATGGCTGAGTCGATGAACAAGGGCGACTGAGGATGGCGTGAACGCGGCCGGCTGGAAACAGTCCTGGTCGTGGCAGGCGGACAAGCAGACGTGGAAGTGGTGATCCTGAAGGCGCAGGTAGAGAAGGGAAGTCAAAGCACATAACACGGAGAAAGAAATTCTGAAACTTAATGTGGTGGAACAACGATCTGTGGATGATGAGTGGATGGAAGATCAGATCAGATAGACTGTTGTGTAAATGAACTGATGGCTGGCAGGTTGTCAGATAGGAGCAGATTAGCTGAATGTAGAAATCAGGAGGGACACACACACACACACACACACACAGACTGACAGGGAAGTGACGGGAGAGGGAAGAAAAGACACAAGGGAAAATAACTAGTGACATGACCATGGCTGTGATTTGCACTAGCTTCCGAACGATCCGCAGGATAAATTCTGGACATTAAAATGTGCAAAAAAAAATCTGAGAAAAAAAAAAAGAAGCCTGCTGCTCAGTTTTTCCTACCACTTGTAAAGATAATAGCCAGATGGCAGCACCAGGAGGAATTAATGTGAAGTTATTTTAGAAATGAATAATCTTAAAGGAGAAGGATGGTTGGGAAAACGGTGTCTCATCCCTTCTGTCAGTCAGTCTCACTGGAAGCGTTGCACCAAAGTCAGTAAAAGTTAACTAAACACCAAGAGGGAGGCATGCCGAGAGGACAAAGACAGAACACAGTGAGAAAATCCTTCACAAGTGTTCTTTAACGAAAAGGTCAGCTGCACTGCTGCCTGGGCTATTATGAGCTGGAGCAATAATAAAACTTCTGTCGTACCCAATTAGTTTCCGTAGTTCATCTGCAGATATTAATACAGGAAATGTGACTGAGGATCTTCTGTCACCAGCCCTCAGAAGTATAATCTGTTGAAAAGTTTCTCAAACATCTCATCAGCCGTAAAGAGAACCTTCTGATCATCAATCTCAAAGGCTTGATTAAACGAGATGGTAAACTGACACATCATTTCTGGTTGTTTTCCATCTTATCTTATTAGCTGGGTTTGACACGGCTATCCTGTGAGACTGTTGTCATGTCCGACACAATAAACGATGGACAAACGCTATATCAGTGGTTTGCTTCATGACAGCAGGTTACAAACCACACAAAGGTGACAAAGTTACGTATAATCATCATGCATGCGTTCTAAAATGTTTGCTGTTTGAGGATGGTGTTGGCTATTCTCCCACAATGCACTTGACGAAACGAAAAAACAGGAGATACTCAGCTGCAAAACATGAAAACAAATTGTGGGCGGAGTCAACTCAAATAAGATCTTGAGCAGCAGACGTTCGTATCATGCCATAAAAATGTATTCAATCTTTAACAGAATTGCAAAGAACATTGATTTCTTGATCTACTAATTGTCATTTTGCAAATCAACACCACATCTCTTTTTTACATAATACTCATTGCAAGGACAAAGAATCACGTGTCCATTAGTCCACTATAACAGGTCTTTTGCCTTAAGGCAGAGTTTGATCGCATTTTTCATCCAAAGTAGTTTCACAGCTTTTGTAAGAAAGAATCGTGTGACATAAACTCAATCTTTCCAGTTTAGTGGGAGAATATTTAAAGAGAAGTTCTCAGAAATCCATTTACAATTTGCAAATCATCCATTAAAAAGTGATTAGCAGTTTTGTAAGCCACCAGCCCTTCCCTAATAACACTCCTCAGCGATGATAACAAGAGCAAAAGCACTACAAAAAACAATCTGATTAAAAATGGCAATTCTTTTGAAATTAAACAACTGCATGCGTAGTGGTGTTGAACTAAAACAATAGTGAAATATTACCAGCCAACACTAAAACACATTTATTCTATTGGTATCACTCCACGTGAAGCGGCCGTGCTATGAAACAGCTGACTTGAATTGCCAAGCAAAACATTTAATTTCTCCCCTGCAGACAACCTCTTTCCATCAGTCGCTTACAACAAAAGAACCCCTGCATATTCAACTGTAGTCATTTTTCTATTGTTCCTCAACATCCATTAGAGTACAAGACTACAATAAAGGCAAACACTGCATTGATGCAGCATTGATATTCATAAAGTGTGCAGTAAAAGAGTAAGGTACTGAAAAGGTTAATAGAGTGCACGTAATCTATTCTTCTCAAAAGATTGCAATTGAATTACCCTCCAAGCCTGCAGGAAAAGCTCAACTCTCAGTGAAAGAACAAAAGGGAAAATTAAGGTGTACAGGTATTTGCACCGCTGTCACTTTGCACAAAGACCACTGGAGCGAGTAAATACTTTACTTCCTCCTTTTAATTTCTACACCCCAAGCCTCTGCCGTCAGTTGGGCTTGACATTGTAATTCCAGCCCACCATTCGGTAGCCTTCTACGGCACCTGTGATACGTCTGCATTGTGGTTCGCTCTAATTTCATCCGGCAAGTAAAAGAAGTGGAAGACAGATGCAAACAAGCATAATCAGTCCCCCCTGAGAAGCTTTTGCTGATGGTTTAAACAAGTGCCCCGGCTGCCAGCAGCCATTAGCCACTGCAGCTAGTGCCAGCTCTGACAGAGCATGGGGATGTTTAGGACTCAGACATAATTTGAAAAAAGCCCTATAATTGGCTGGTTCTGCCTGTCTGACAGCTTTGAGTGGAAGTCCCCGGGGCCTCTATATCGATGAATCTTCCTGATTTGAGCCTGATCCGCACTTCCTTCTGCCGGCAGTATGTGGTATATTTCAGAAATCTAACAGTCATTGCTGGAAGTTGCTTAATCCTTAAGTCCTTTAAACTTAAATAGTGATCTGAAAAAAGTTGAGGAACGATGGAGTGCGGTGGTGCTGCTTTCTGGGCAATTCAGGTGTGGTGGCTCTACCTTCCCAACAGATACAGTAACAGGAAATAATTAAGGTCGGGTTCTGCTACACTCATTGTGATTGATCATGACTGGATTGGAGTAAAGCAGTCAAGCATTTCATCCAAAAGTTTTACGCCCTTCCAGTTGTCATTTGGATACATCACCCACATTAACATCCTACGTCACTGTAGGAAGCAGGAAGAGTGTAGATGTCCACAACGTGTAGACACAACAACCATCTCTCCACAAACCCACACGACCCAGAGCACACAAGTCTCTCCACAACCATTCCAGCAGCAACATCACCATTCCTCGCTTGTGGATTACTTTGAAATTGTTAAGTTGCAAAACCATGAATCAGTGAGTGTAGAAGCAGTATCTTTCATGAGGAGGAGTCACCGAAGCAGAGCATGATCAGATAAACGGCTAAATGGGTGTCCCATAACACGATAGCAGAGTGTCGCCCGCTCACCAGATGACGAAGCACACATCCTCCATCGTGCTTCACTCAAGGAACCTGTGCAGCTGACACCTTGGCCTCGCCACACAATAAAAAATGGTACCCTTTATTAAGAGAATAACCATGACAAACAACACCCCACTGACCGCTTAATGACTTGATCAATGCTGTGACATACAGCCTGCCTGAGACTGCCAGGAGGATTCACTGCTATCTTTAGTCGTCTGCAAAAAACGAGTGAAAAAACTCTCCACACACATACATAGTAAGCACTGATCAAGCTGTTTTCTTTCAACCCGTGTGGCAGGGTTTAAAGCTTTAAGAATTTTGGTGAGATCATTTTCCTCCGTGTTGTCTGTGTGTTGGTTTTTTAACAAAAAAATACAGAGCAGACTGTCTGATTACAAGAGTCTGCTACTGAACCGTTGTAAAAAGGAGCGCATCAGTGTCTGAAGGACATTAATGTGCTTACTGCGCTGCTCTTAATGAGGCAGCACTGCCACTGAGGCCACAATGGTCCTTGATGATTAAGCTCGTGAAAGTTCTCTCTGTCATCTTGCATGTCCTTAAGAGTGCTCTCTCTCTCTCAAGTGCTTAGAGTATCTCCGTTCTCTGTTACTCTTTTACAAGGTGAAAACCCTGAACATAAGACACTCCTATTAAAATAGTATGGAGGACTGTGCGTGTCTATTAATTAAACACAGTGGATAACGAGGTAGAGAGAGCACACGGCGAGTGTGTCCCGCTCGTTCAGTCCTTATTGGCTGCTACTAAGACAGAGGAGAGGACAGAGACATGCTGTCAACGAATGCCAAGAAGAGATATGATCATAATGCATGGCAGCACGGCAGATGCTGACATTATTCAAAGGGGACGATACAAGTGGGGACATCAGGCCTGTCGTAATGGACTCGGTCTTAGCCTCAAGTGCTACCATGCTATTAGTCACTCACTTCCCTCTATCACTCTGCTGCAGACAGACAAACAGCGCCTTGAGAAAATAAATGAATCAATAGGAAAAACAAAGATCTTTCAAAGATTTCACATCACCTCAGGCTACAGAGCTACTTGCACTCTATCTGAGCACTCAGAGGGTATGGCACCCTCATTCATTTGACTGAGAGAAACGGCTGACAGAAGTCCTTCTTAAGTCTTTGAGAAAGGATGGTACAGCGAGTTGGTCAGGAAAGTTCACAAGTGCTGTAAAATACCCTGAGTGGCCACTTTTGTGAAGTTGCATTGGTAGAGTTTTGACCAATGGAGAACAGACACAGAGGTGGACGTAAGGCTAACGTGTTGGCAAACAATTGTTTATTTACACATCCAGCAGAAACTGACCAACACTGTCCTCCCATTGGAGCTGAGCTTTTAATTGTCTGCCTCTTTAGCTGCTAGACGTTTGTCAATCTAGTTGGTGCTGGGCAGGTAGTGTAGAGTGGGTCCTTCTGAGCTTTTTTTAATGAAAACAGCTGCCTGCATTAATGGGAATGGGAAGATCGTAGAATGTGCCATGAAACCGAAACAATTAGCTAAAAAAGCTCCCCAAACGCAAAATTTGATTCAATGTTAACGTATGTTAATGTTAATGATGATTTTCCCTCAATATAAAAGTTATGGGTGCAAGAAATTCTGCTATTCTGTTATTCTGTGTATGTCGTGGCAAATGTACATATCCCGTTGCTTTCCTCTGTCGTGTTCTTGGAACCATTTGTTAACTTGGTGTGTTTTCCTTCTGGAAGTACACATTTGATAAAAGTGGAGACTGTGGCTATGAGGTGTACATGGTCAGGAAAAAAACGTTAAGGTTTCTGAGGTGACCGTAGTACAGGTACAAGATGACATCACCTTTACAGCCTGCATTGTTTGCACCCGACAAAGATCCACAAATGTGTGCTTTTAACAACCCTGCCATCAGCATGTCACAACAGAAACCAAGATGTGGGTGAAATTGTGGTGACAGGAGTGTGACCCTGGACAGTCTGTCAAAGCATGTAGCCCCTGCAATCCAGTGCTACATTTTCTGAGATGCAGCATGTCTGTCCCCAGAGATCATAGCCTGCTATAGTGCTTAAATCACATGTCCTGCCCATTCATATAGTTGGACAGCGACTCAACATTGTGGCCCTGCCTGCAAAAGCCATATGGCCTAAGGGAAACACCGTGTCGAGGAGTGAGCAGTTAACCACATATCGTAATGGAGTTCAGTGAAAAAAACAGTCAACAATGAGTGAACAAAACATCTAATTGCATATTGCATTAACCTATTGATTGGAATATTAACCCGCTACATGGAACAGACTGTCCTGTACTTATGAAAGATTAGAGGATGTAAGAGGGGAGCACAAAGGTTTCAGGGGTTTTATTGGAGTGATGATTATGTGCAACGCATTCTTTACGTCTATGAAGGGCATGCTCTGAATTTGGAATACAAACAAATGACTATGAATTCGTGGATGATGTATTATGTATAAACAATTTCTTTTCTTTTCTATTTTTCTTTATTAGCTCTATTATGTATTGATTATGTTATTCAATCATTTATATTCATCTTTATTTATATGTCTATGAACTGTGTAAGCATACGTCTGTTTGGTGACCATTTCATTGTTTATAATGTCATTTGGGACCCATTAAGCGCCACAATTGCCACCTTTTAAGTAAATCTCCAGCTTGCCGTGCAGAGAGGTTTAGAAATACAGTTATGTGGAAAACACGATTTTCAAAGTTGCTGAAACAGAACTTCAAAATGTGGCACAGGAGCAGCGTCTTCAGACAACTTACCCAGGCTGTCTCTGAGTGCTTAGCGGCATGAAGAGCCATGGCTGGCAGCCACGCTGTATTCGACGTGCTCAGCCGTCATAGAAGTAATAATGAATCCGCTTTTACATCCAATTACAATGTTCCTAATAGCATTGTGGTTGAATCGATTTCTCTGTAAATGGCTGTTCAGCTGAGAACATTTGCACTGAGGCGTCTAGGGGGATTGGGGCTCATCGCACATTGGCTCCGAGTACAAACAAAGAGGCACTGATAAGTAAATAGCCCGTAAGAGATTTATGCTCGTGCATGTGTATACGAGCATGTCAGAGCACAACCGCCTGCTTTTAAATGCCTGCTGCTGCCTTCTGTAGCTGCTCAATGGACTTTGGAGACACTGATAATGATGTAAATTTCCCAGCCAGTCTACTCTCCCTCTTTCTCCCCGACTTCTGTTCTCCTGAGCGATAGAGATGTAGAGACGAGGGTTAGGGAGAGCGAGAGACAGACCCGCACTTCATCTGAGCACTTAGAGGGGACTGCGTCCTCATTCATTTTGACTGAGAGAAATGGCTGACAGAAGTCCTTCTCAAGTCTTTGCGAAGGGATACGGTACAGCAAGTTGCCCAGGACTTTCTAGTCAAGCTAGCTATCTAGCTAGCTAACAACCGTTAGCTCGTTTTAGAGCTTAAAGAGCAACTTGCAGGTTGAATTTCTTACAAAATGTATACTGTCTATACTGTTTGTCCATCATATGCATATGAATATACATACAACAACTTCACTGTCAAACTAGCACGGGGAACCATATTTATTCATGGTAAACTCAAACTAGCTTGGACGCTCTCATTTTTTGAAGCGAAAGTAAAACTATCTTACTCCAGAAGTCGCGGTAGTGCATATATCTAGTTTGTACATCATTTTCCTGCACATTGATTCACTCGGTCTCCAACCTGTAAGATGGTCTTTAAAATGACGAATGGTTTGCATGTTAAACTGACTATTCGAGTGTATGACTGAGTTAAAATAAGATACTGCTGCATTGAAAGTTCAACTGATCTTCAGGCAGTTACATAAACGTGCTTAATCCACAATACACTAAAGTTCTGCAGTACAATACACCACGATCCGTATGTATCCAGAAGACAGATTGTTTGGCTCCCCCTTGTTATTCTATCATTGTATGGACCCCTCACTATTGCCTTGTATACTTATATTAAGCTACACTATTAAATATAAAAAAACACGCCATGCAAGTTTGCAGCCAATTTGTGCTCACTTGAGTGGGTGCCATGTAGAGGCAATGTAGCAATTCTGGAGACTGGCGGCTTGGAGAGGGTCCATACGGGGCTGATACAGAAGCTCCGTGTCTCCCCTAAAACAATCTATATAGCATGTTTTGTATTGCTCTGCCATGTTATGGTTGATGGTTGTTGGGGGTTTATCATAATCAACATATAGTTGCTTGGTTGTGTGTTTTTTTTTCTTTGCTGAGATTTGCAGAGGTACTGTAGAGGTACCATCGCCTAACGTAAAGGAGCATCAATTAAATACAAATTTACTTCCTCAACAGATTTTTCGATGCATGGACTACAGCCCAGAGAAGTGATTTGGTTGATTTCCAATCTTAGAGCCAGTTTAACACTGATTATTAAACAAAGGAGCTTCCATTTTCATTTTGTACATGTTGTGGAGAACAAACAAGCTATACAAGTCTTATTAAAACAAACTATAAATGTTCAATCAAAATGTGTCCAATGTTTTGCAATTTGATGGACTCCTTGGATTTAATGGTTGATTTTGTGTTTGGTTTACCTTCAGGTCATATGACTGAACTACCTTCTAGTGAAAAAAGTGAAAGATTTTTTGAAACTTAGTCATAAGCTCAACTAATGCACAAGACAAGGAGTCAATAGTATATTAGAGAGTGAGAGGGAGAGATGCCCAAAGGCAATCAGGAGTCCATATTAATTATGCTAATGATTTGGATTTGCTACTTCATTAACCACCATTTTGAGCTGGTTGATCACAAGGGTAGCGCAAAGTCTCTGTAGCAACTGTGTGGAAGAAAAACAGATGAGACGCTGAGAGAGATTGTGTGTGTCTGGGTACGTGCACACATCTGTGTGTGTGCATGCATGTATGTGGGCACGTGCTAATTACTGCATCTGGCAATTAACGAGAGACACTCAATTAGGTCCTATTTCTAAGTCTATGTGAGGGGATATTACTGTATGTATTTTAACTGACTCATAAATCATCAATAATAATAATGAATAATAGTGTTCATTTTTATTTAAATTAAAAACAGTGGTTGTATAATTTATGTTGGAAAGATTCCTTGAGATTCAGTAGATAACTTCCTGCAGTTTTCCTTGGAAAACAGCAGGTGGGAGCAGAGTTCAATTGAAGTTATGTGACTTTTCATTGCAGAAGACTGATGCTCATGTTCTTGTGACGCGTGGAATATTCATACACATTTTTGGTTATGTTTTCGGAGCAAAGAAATCAAAAGAAACCTCGTACTGATCTGCACAGTGCATTACAGAATGTAAACATGATGCTAAACGTATGACCCTGTCTTCGTGAAAGCCCAGGGAGCCTGTGAAAAAGCAATTCAGGGACTAAATGAAAACGTATTGCCAATGATTCATTTCACATTTATCATCGGCCTGAATCACAGGCTTCCTTCTGCAGACAGATTCGACAAAGACAAAAAGAAAAATGGGGTCTTTTATACTCCCAAAATTGTCACTGTCAAACCATGAGCGGACCTCGGCTTTCATCGGCCGTTCACTTTGAAATTAATTTCAATGAGATTTGTCTTTGTTCCCAGGCAGGAGTATACAAACATGGCAAGTGGCCTAGAGAAGCATGTGTCTGTCTGATTACCAAAGCACTTGAGCATTCACAGAGCGCTTCACGCCTCTGTCTGGATGTGCTCATTTGACGGGACATGATGCAACTTTTCACCACATGCTACAGCAAAGTTACATGCTTACAATGATTTCTCCCACTCGCTTCTACCCCATGGCACCCTTCAGGTCCATCATAACTCACTCACATCACGTGCACGAGCAGCGTTCAAACCTACTTTCGTTTATTTTAGATTCTAGTCGGGGATTCCAATGATTCCAATTGTGTCAGGGGGAATTACGGAGAAATGCACGTGATGTAACTCACAAGACATCTAGAATTAAAAATATTTATGTGGTGGTGTAGCCATAACATTTTTATTTTGGGTTTTAACATGTGTTGATGTAGCATCAATGGAGTGCTGTATATATCTGTAATATATCCTCATGCCTCAATTTCCTATCAACCTGAGTCAGTTGTACAGTAAAACCTCCATCCCTGAAAGTGATAGAGGGTGTAAAAACTAGTTAGCAAGCAAGCAGAGAACTCGAAATGGATAGAAAAAAAGAAAGGGACAATAAAAACAGAAAACAAAAAGTTGGCAGACCTGGGGTCACTGTATCTTTTGTAGCAGGCGCCTTTGCTCCTGCAGGCCTACCCAGTCCCCACTACGCCAACACACCAGCGCTCACACACGCAAAAAATCCTGGGTCCCTGCAGGTTCTTGTCCGCGAGAAACAGCAGCAGATTTTGATGAGAAATCCTGGAAACTCAGTTCCCCGCATTCAACCCTACATCCCATTTATCGAAGGGGTACAATAAAGGGGTACTTGAACTCGTCTGACAGGACATTGGACAAAAAAATGAAGTACTAGTCTACAGCTTGACAAATATATCCGAGCAAGCCGACAACTTTCCATCCACATTTATTGGTTTTTGAGCACTAACCTGTTGCCGTCACAACCGCAATTTCATCAGTAATCTCCATCAAAATCCATTTAAAGTGGTGAATTTTATTGTAGTAGACAAAAATATTGAGTTTAGTCTGATATGGCATCATACTGTAAGATCCGTTGTCTGTTGTCAACCTCAACCCTTTTCAAATGCGAGCAGTGTGAAGTAAAGTATACGATGTTTGTATGTACCAGGTTAACGGTTCTTGTATTGGTGCCGAACCGCGACCGTACAGGTGTCACGGTCCGGTGCACGCATTCGCAAGCAGACTATGCGATAGGTATACTGAACTGGATGGTCCATCTGGTAAACTACAAGGCAACATCATACTGAACTCATAGCACTGTTGTTCCTCTTGGAGTTGCATTAAAGTCAAACTCCATGTTGGGAAAAGGATTTTGACCCGGCATGGCTCTCAACAATCTTGTTTTTTGACAAGGCAATCGGTCAGAACAGTTCCATTTCTGTTATCATGAGACATTAGAATAAATTGTGGCTGGTCGCATAAAATGAACAGATGAAAGCGACTACGGCAATACTTGGTATGATTGCTACACTTTTCTGTGGAACAGTGGAGCATTTTCTGTATTAGAACCGACTCTCATTATGATATGGAGCTTATTTGAATCCAGACATTCAGACAAATCTAGTGGGAGTCAAAGTCAGTCTGTGATTCATAATGGAACAGCTCGAGGCGCTAGATTGGTATGACAACAAAGATTAGAGTCTGCAGTTTTTTTAACATTTGGGACGGAGTTGCTCAAATTCACAAATGCAGATTAGATTGCCCAAGGCTACAAGAATACCACGGGTAAAATTTGTCAAACAGCATGATGTCCCTTTTACTAGAAAATTACGCCAGTTATTCTTCAGATTCTATGGTGCTAGAAACAGTGGCAGCTAATGTCTAAGCACAATACAAGGAACATTAATACAACAAGATAGAAAATAAAGGCTTTACCCGGTGTCAACTGTCAAATAACTGTATTGAGTGTAACTGAGTATTTTTCAATAGGATGTATTACTTAAAAAACTAAGTAGTTCTCAGATGACAGAAATGTTTTAATAGATATTTTTATTTCTGTTTTTACAGACTTTTTGTCACAACAAAGTCAGCAAGAGCATGATTTTTTTTTGCCCTTTACATTGTAGTAATTCATTTGAAAGCAACCAAGAGAGGACCGGCGACCATTTCATAGCGTAAAAGCAGAGGCAATTTTGACATGCAGCAAAACAGGCAGGGCTTCTAACCGAATCCAAGGCAAGGGGAACTAACAGCCCCCACCATCCAGTTTCAACTCTAACCCCCATTTACCCATCATTCTGAGCCCCCAGAGCCCATCAATTACAAAATACACAGAGAAGCGGCAACGAAAAAAGGGATTTTTTCTTTGCTCTGAAATCTCACTCCAGGGATGACAAAATAAACACACTTCTAAAATTCCTTATTCTATTATGTGCTGTTAACATTGCTTCGAAAAGGGATTCAGTAACAGATTTTTTTTTTTTTTTTTAATTGCAACATTCAAGTCTTTCTAGTTAGCCGGCATGGTGATTGGTCAAAGAATACAGAACATCTTTTATGCATTTCCAACGCAAAATCTGTCAAAAACACCATTTGATATGTAAGTGATGTGCAGAGTACAAAAGGAAAATTGGAACCTCTGGACCTCTCTCAACCAACGTATCCTAAATTTCAAGATTGGATTGGAGGGACAGTTTAGTCTATTAAAAACAAATCAAGGAAGCGGAAGAGGTCACACATAATGAAACTTTACAACCTTTTGTTTTAAATCTATCTAAATACAGTTTGTGAGATTAAGCCCTGGCCATACAATACTTGTACTGAAGTTGTAAAAAAATGTTAACACACTATTGAACTATAACCATTAGATTTTTGTTTACAGCTTAAAGAGAGAACTGCAAATGAGAGATGTGTATTTAAGTGTTAAGCTTTGCGTTTATATTATAGAGTGATTTCTAATTTGAGCAGGGTTCTAGGATCCAGGTGCAAGAGCGCTCCCCCAGAGTTTGGTCCCTAAGGGAGACATAATTGAACAGTCCTTCTGTTAAATGGCTACGAACAGAGGCCAAAAGAAGAGAAAATCCTATCCCAAAAAACACGGGGAAAAGAAAAAAAAGAAAAACAAGGTAAAGGAAAATCACCAGACAGACAAAATGACCCTCCAACAAACAGACAAAAGCAGTGTTGAGACAGAGGTTGATCAGGGGAAAAGGGGCCAGTCCGTCTTCTGTCAGGGGACCACTGCATCCATCTGTCTGTCCGTTCACCCACCTGTCCAGCCACCTCCCACACTGTGGTGTCTCACTTGAGCAGAGCCTTTATGGCATCGCTCTCGGCAGCTTCAAAGGCACTGATGCCGTCCGGTCCTTTTCGGTCTTTGTCAGCTCCCTGCGGAGGAGAAGGGACATGAATATTAAATATGCTTAGTAGGTGCATCGAGTCTTCCTCGCAGTACGATGCCAACTCCACTTCACTGAGTCGGGGGTTAAGGTGAGGAGCAGACACTGGAATCAATAGCCTCTTTTAAGAAAAAATAAAATAAACTAAAGATCTGTCTCATGGCTGTTTTCAAGCAAATACAGCCGGGTATTAGACATGCAGAGGTGAGGAAAGACAAGTCCAAAGCACCTGTCTCAGAGGTGGCGACCATCTGCCAAGTTTTATATTGTCAGTGGCTCTTTTATAATCTTGTACCTTGTAACATCAATAAATGTAATTCTGTGCACATGTAGCCGTCACAAGCTTTGGGTTTCACTATGCGCCGATAGTTTTCTGGGCCATCGAACAGTACTACCACCCAGCCAGCAGACTGCTATGGTACATGACTTGGAGACCTGTAGTGCTTCCGACAAATGTCTAGCCTCGGGCCACGGGCCCTTACTAAACAACTACCCTGGTATGTTACCAAAACATTAATGGTGAAACTTGTGTCACTTTTATTTTCCTCCAACTCTGTCACTAAGGGCGTGCCTGTCAGCCACTCTTTATTCAGTCAGCACATACAAAACAAAGTCACAGGCTCTGAGGCACAAATCCATTTGAGCTTTGAGGGATAACAGAATGAATGTGAAAGGGATGGGAGTGGACGCCATCATCTGGATTAGTAAAGACAAAAAACTAAACCTAAAAAAGGGAGAGAACGAGGCAAGCAAAGTGTTGAATGCACATGTAGTGACAACAGATTTAATGGGCAACAGAGGAGTGAAGGGGCATGTAGAGGAGAGACGTCCCTTTGTTTGGTCTGCCAACTTTAGCCTCTTAGCAGAGGGCTTACAGAGCCACGGCAGAGAGAGTCTATTGTTGTGTGGAGAAGCAAGCCATCACAAACAATGTGACCCAGTTCAAGTGCCCGGCAGTGTGAGGATGGTTGTCTGGGTGCAAATTCCTTACCACAGGAGCGACAGAGCACATCCCGAGCGAGAGAGGTTTAGCAGGGCTGAGCGGCTAACCTGTCAGATCAGCATCTCTAATTGGTAAGGAGATTAAAGACTAAGTAAGAGAGGGTTTTGTAAATTCATAACATGCTTCATATTTCTAGGAAGTGTGCGCCTGTCAACACCCCAGTTATGTTAGAGCCCTGTGGTTTAACATTGGAACTATGGCGACCCAAAGTCCCTTAGTGGTCGTGTTTTTTCTTTTTTACAACCAACAGTGGTATAAATAAAAATAAAATAACACATAGCGGATACTTTAGAGGAAAGGTTTGACATTTTGGGGTTGTTTACTAGCTTTCTTACCGAGTCAGATGAGAAAATGGATACCTTCATGCCTGTATGCTAAATATGAAGCCACCGACTAAGTTTAGAACAAAGACGGGAAAGAGGAAACAGCTAGACTCAAGTAGCAACTTCCTTATATCTCTCTAACACATTTAATCTGTGCAAAAAAAATAAGATGTGTGTCAACAAATCGCCATTTTACAGGGGGTTACTATATGTGATGGACTATTTCTTGGTGGTAACCTGAAACTTCCTTAAATAGCAGGTGGGAAGCCGGGAAACGGGTCCTGAGATCTGTAATTCATTTCACATGAAATAAAAGTCCAAGGAGGTCTGGTCACGTGAATTCAGTCATTTAGCTTGATTAAGTATTTGTACTGTCACTTTTCCCAACAGCTGCTGACTCGTTCATAACTGGTACCTGGTGAGCAACCTTTGTGCTCTGCCCTCTAGTGAGTTCGGTGAAGTAGAGAACGGAAAGATATGAGGAAGCTTTCTACCCCCCCCTCCCCTGTTTCTCCAGCTCTAGGGAAGTCATTAGCTGGTTCAAGACCATACCTGGTAACCGACTCTACAGGCCTCTTCTAGATGGCAGGAAACAGCATCACGTCTTGACCCTACTAGCAATTCACCATCAACACTATGCTCGCCTGGGAACAAACAAGGCAAACACAAATATGCCTTGTGTATACCACCATATTTGAGGTGGAACAATCTCATAACGAGCGTTCCCTTCTAGTAAGCACACACATACACTGCTATGAAGAATATTCTAGCGGCTCTGCCACAGATTGTTACTCCGTATGGGTATTTATGGTAGTTGCAACAACATCTCTGGCCCGTACTCCACTTTGTTACACCATACCAACACCAATGACCATCCAAGCTCAGTGGCCTACTCCTGACTCCACTTACATTAAATAGCTTTCCCCAACTGGAATAATGACCCCTCATGAACACCTCACTGTCCAAACATTAACCAGTCAAAGAAGCTCGTGGCCAAGTGAGACGCAGGCTAACGGATAAGAATAGACTCGCAGGGTATCTACAGTCAAACGGACATGCATCATCATCCGGATTATGGAGCCATACAAAGCAGCACTGGGTCAGTAACATAATGCCACGACCTGCCAAAGTGTCCATTAAGTTTTCATTATGCCACAGTCGAAAGGTCTCCCGTGCACAGGTCCTCAAATATTGAGCCAGAGCATCCCTCACAACGTATTTGAAATGCAATGCTTACATCAGACTATTGACCTGCTGGCAGCAGTCAAACATACCGATCTGCGAGAAGATAAATGTTATAACACTCGGCTTGGAAAAATTACAAGATCAATACCTATATTGGAGCAAACTGTGTCAGCAAGGCTCTGGTTTGAATAAATATATTTGGTATAAGTAGAAGAACTGCACCATGGTCAAAATGGAAAACAACAAAGACACTCCAACTGCACACTAGAAGGAACGAGGGGAGGAGTCATTTTAGGCTGATTGGAGTTCACAAAAGTCCAAAACCTGAAGATAGTTTACAATGGGGAAAAGGGAAAGCAGCAAATATTCAGACTTTAGAAGCTGGAACCACAATTGCTGATCGACCAATGCTTGCAACTCACTCTATTAGGGATAGACATAAAATCAATCTACCAGCCACTGTGGAGTAGGTATCAATTTTGCATCAATTAATATCAATATATCATCTTTTGCGCAAAATAAATACAAATGTGTCAAAGCTTTTGAGTGAAAGGCAGCACAATAATATGTCTTCTATGCTGCCTAGGCCTGAAATCTAATTTAACTCATCATTAGAAAACCTTTCAGTGACTTTGCCAAAGCATTCTCCCAATTCTTTTGTGTAGCATATCCAGAATAAACACAGGTAAATTTTCTATTTACAGGCCTTTAGTGTTTACCCCATCCAAAGAATTTGGTCAATTCAATCAAGTTGGCAATACCAAATGTAAGATGAAATCTCTTGAGGAAATGTTTGCATGTGAAAAAAATTATAATGGACAATCCCTGCTTTGTATCAAGCAATACACAATACACAGAAAGATGCCTAATAGGGTCAAGTTTAAAAGGCAAGGCAACAAAAGGAACCGACTTGACAAAATAATACTGACTCATTTCTTCTTTGCCAATGGTCATGCCTCACAGAAGAAGGTGTGTGTGTGTGTGTGTGACCTTCTATTGTTGATTTAAAATTAACTGGCTAACCTCGGCAGGCTGTAGTCAGCATTCTCGGCCACGATCTTACGGCTGGGTCACCTATTGGGGTTAAAATGGCCTTTCATAATTCATTTCCAACAACAGCACAGCACACAAACGAGGGAGGGCAGGGGTCGGCTCCCATGATGCACCAGGGAACCAAGCCATATTGTCTGCCGACAGAAGAATGTCTTGACAGTCGAATAGTCACAATCTATTTTATTCTCAGCGGGCGCCTTTTATCCACTGCGATGTGGAGGCTGCGGTGTTGCAGGTGGACATGTGGCAGCGCTGTCAATGGTGTGGCTTTGGGAAAATCTATTCATCTCATGTTAAGACACACGCCGAGTTTTCAGAGCTGCCAGGGGTAGATGTATTGAGATCTGGTCCCTGTGGTGACTGATGACCTTTTGGCTGCATCTGGGTGATAATCCTTGTTGGTGCTTAGTGGAGATGAGTACGGAGCCGTGAGAGGAGCAGACCCGTGGGTTCGCTCATATCGTCGGCTTCTACCATAATCCCTGTTCAGATGAGCTATGGCTGCCCGTGTTGTCTCCCATGATACCACAGTGAAAGCCTTTAAAAATAAAATAAAAAGTTCACCCAAGGAATTTCATTTCCAATGCAGAGGTGCCTATTTCAGGCTTCTTGCTTTCAGGGGGAATGTACCGCGGCTGTAGACGCATGACTGGTAGCAGAGGAAATAATGGAAAATGACTGCAGTCAATAATATTGACAGTATGCTGGTTTTAAACCAAAATCTCAACACTGTTATGTGGAGGTGACATGATATTAAAAACTCCTGCGGACATAAAAAGGAACCCCTAGCAAACAGCTCAGATCTGAAGTGGAACTACAGCACATGCTTCCTCCTTTGTAGCAGACCTAACACAGAGAAGACTGAAGCGTCACCAAAATCAGACACCCAAGAAATCATTCTACCACCTTGTTAACACAATAATGCTGCAAGTTCACCGGAGCGTTACGACCAAAACAACCAACCAAACGATGGTTCTGTGTCGAGTACAACTTTAAGTCAGAAAGATGCCGCCCGTGCTTGCCGACGGAACTTTTATAAGAAAGAAGTTACTGAGTAGTAAACTGGTATTTTCTTCCTCTTGGCACTGGCTGCTGTTTCGGTTCATCTTTGAGCCAACGGCACTGACGGCCAGCTGACAGCAGCATCCAGCTGCTGGCCAGCTGCTGGCAACAGGAACAGGAATAAGTAAGCAGTGGAGTACCACTTAAGTGTCTCTTTAACCAAACACCAATGTTTTCTATACATAGATTACGGTTTCATCTTTTCAGACGTCTGCTTCAAAGCGCAGTTGAAATTGAACCGACTCGAAAGTTGGCGTGAATGGTGCCTGTGCGATTGTGTCGAGTGCGAAAAATGACTTCCCTAATCGCTGATGTGACGTAGCTTGTGAACGCCTCTTCCCATTACTTTGGATGAGCCAAGATGATGCCACCGTGAAACAAGTCTGTAGAGGAGCTTTCATTTACCCTGCCTCATTTAGCCCGGCTGGGAACAGACAGCTGCTCACTCACCCTCAGCCTCCGAATATCTATCCCTCCATCACTCCTTCACATATACACATATTGGCTTGCGGCAGACTTTGACTGTAAAGCACACACGCCATCTATAAAAAGACATCATGATGTCCTATAAGTTGGAGGCTCCCATCTCAAAGTGCTGCTGTGCTTCTACTCAACTGAAGTTTTGAGCAGTGGAGTAAAACTTAACCCACATTTGTGTGACTGGTGTAAAACCTCACATTCCTTTATTGTTCATACAACTATACTATGTCCATTGTTAACCTTCTCTTGCAGCCTTAAAGTGGAATGACACGCAGCTACAAATGTGACCTATAAGCCACTAAGTTTATGCTTGATATGGGGCCAAGCAACAGATATAAAAAGATATGAAATCAGGAAGTTGGCGGCTATGCACACACGTTTGATTGTATGATACAAATGAGTGTTAAATGACAGAGCAGTACCAGAGAAAAGGAGCTGAAGCAGGTACTGAAAGACAAGTGGCTACTGTGGCCCCCAGTTGTGTGACATCCATTGTCCACAGGGGGCAACGATTCCATTGCACGTCTGGCTCATTTGGGCAGTGGTGAAACAGAACGCCAGCGGCCTAGATGAGTACAAGATATGTCATTTATATGTATGACTGGCGTGCGTGTACTTCTAAGTCAAATATTTGTGAAAGATGTGCAAGAAGAGATAATGACTTCCTAAAAAAAAGCTCCTCCACCTACAAATGAGGCTTTCAGTTTAACTGTGATGGAGCTGCACAAATCGGTTGGCTTCTGCTGGTGGGATTGGACATTCATTATGGTATGCTCGTTATTCAGTTGCATTTCTACAGCCTATGCCAGCTGTGCCTGACTCCGTATTGTCTCTCTGTCATCACAGCTGTGACTGTGTGCGCACATGCATCCATCTGACTGAGGTGGCATTCAAGATAGTTCTAAACCACTGAGGGAGGCTGAGTTGGAAATTCAGATTGAGCAAAAGCCTGCGCACCTATGAATGAAACCGTTGAAAAACACAGACACAATACAAGTGAACAGCAGCAATACTGTGTAACATTCCAGCACAGCCTCCACGGGACTGTGTTGAAGGGCCTTTTGTCCAATGAGTTACCTCATCAGCACTCACGGCTCACGTGGTGCCTCGGACACATCAGCATGCACCGAGGGGTAACAGACACCAGGGCACTTCTGTGCGCAGACACAGATGTATGTATGAAAAGCACCAACCTTTTCTAGCAGCACCTTGACACAGGAGAGGTGACCCTCGAAACAGGCGGAGATCAGTGGAGTGAGCCCGTGTTTGTCTGGAGCCTGCAGGGGGAGCAGGTGGGAAAGGCATGAGTGGGAGAAAAAAAAACTAACCAGGAGAAAGAGACAGAATTTGGGTGGGAAAACTTGACATATCAGCAGATCATAGGCACAGCTGAAACCCAACACAACAAAAATAATTCCTGTGAGAGGGGTGAATTTATCCCGTATCATGTCCAGAGATTATAAGAAAGTGCACTGCACTTCAACGCTATATTTATCGCCCATGTTTCAGTAGCTGAGCTGGTTTCCAAAATTATTTTTGGGCTTGGGAGGCGAGACAAAGACTGTATTCTGGCACAACTTTCAATCCTTGTGTCTGTGAAGACCGGACCAGTGGATGCTATGATTGAGTTGTCCAATCTCCGGCAAGGAGAGAGATGAACTTGTCTAATGTAGGTTCCATGTGCATCAGGAAGCACCCTAGAAACTCTCCAAAGAACACTACTGATCTATTAATAACAGATAATCATTCAAGCCTCGTAAATTGTTCTGCAAGTTGGTTATCCAAAGCTGGTTTCACATTAATGACAAAGCGTTGCCTCCTGTCGTGGCTCGAGGAGTCTGGAGTTCAAAGATCTGTGCTGCTTTGCGCTACCGGTTGCTGAACGGGCTTATGAGACCTTTAGAAAAAGCTGCAAAATACATAATAAGCGCTCCTTCCAATTTACAGACGTCAATACTTGTTGGACGGGTACGTGCCCTTTTAGTAGATACGGATCAATCTATTCTACTGCAACAACACCAGAAGAAACTGTTGAGGCTCAGGGGGCCAATCAGGCTAAATGTTTGGTCAGGTAAGCCTAGACAATTGTTGAAGGATAAAATGGACAGCGGCTGAAACAGCATATGATTAACTGGTTTTAACAGCCAGACTACTTTACTTCAAACAAACTGATAATGCTCAACAAATCAAGTTCTTAAATAAGAGGCTTATGGGGAGGCTGACATAAGCACTGTTTATTTTTGGAGCATTGCAACCACAGAGAGTAAGCAAATGAATGCAAAAATGAATGTGAGGGTAGCTGGTTGTGGTAAATCTTACATTGATATCTGCTCCCTTAGAAATGAGGAACTCCACCACATCTGTCTGACCAAAGTCTGCTGCGTAATGCAGAGGCTTCCTCCCACCTTCCAGGGTCCGGTTTACGTCTTCAGCCTGCAAAAAGACAAAAAGACACCGCATTAACAAGGCTGGAAGAAATAAACTCAGCGCTGCCACAAGCCGACAACATGCATTAAAAAAGGGATCTGAGGAGATATTTTACTTGAAACGGAAACCCTCACTGTTGATACAATCTCACACTGAAATTCAGTTACAAACACGTACATATGCACCATCCTCTCCCCTTCACTTGCCTGCTGTGGTGCTTTTAGACTTCAGTCTGTCAGCATTGCAGCCAAGAAAAGAGACAGACACACTCACCACTGTTCCCTTGCCACACACACTAGTGCATGCCAGGTGGCCCTCCAGTGACAATATCTAATGGAAGACATATCAATCACAACTTTGGTTGTCAGTTCCAGTTTTCTCTATACTATATATGATTAACTAGGTCTGACAAAAGATGGAGACACGTGGGGTAATTTTCATTAACTCATTAGCTCAGAAAAAGTAGAATTTGCTGAAAGGCCCTGGAATATAGAAGGTATATCTAGTTACACAAGACCATCATATGAAAACACCTGATCTGGAAATGACAGAGCTAGCGTGGTTATCTGGTTCCTCTGGGGCAACAGACCAAATCTAATAAAAGCTGAGATGCAAATCAACGGAGGGAACTGGAGAATAGCACAACTGAGAGTACCTGTGATGAGATGTGATCAGATATCACCTGTAGTCCTGGTTATCATAATATAATGATACATCTTAAATATCATCCTTACCTGATCCTAATTACTACATTACAGTTTAATGACAATGTCTGAACTTACCTGTTTTGACCGAATGAAATCAACAACTGAACTCCTCTATCTGCTGCAGACCTTGTAGGCTTTTTTCACAGCAGATATTTGGACTTGATATTAGCTACACCTGTGCTCTTCCTGCCATCGTATTAATTATGACTGCATTCCAGAAACATGTGCACGTTCCCGGGTCCTGATATTGTGGATGTTGGCTCATATGCATGGCTACTGGACACCACAAATGGGGGCTGTGAGAAAGACCTGCTTAAATGATCAAAATATACCTATTTGCAATGCTTTTTTTAAATCCAAACCTTTAAAAACCACAGAAAAACCTGCTGTATACCTGCAATACACTAGGTTTAAATATTTTACAAATTCAATTTTGAATTACAAAAGAAAGCATCTTATTCTGTGACCACTGACTAATTCAGCAACAATATCATAATCCACTGGAGCACCTCCTGCCTCCGACTGCCACTCGCTCATTCACCTTTATCACAAACTCCACTGAAGGTCAAATTCATTTTACGCCCAATCCCACTGAATCCATTAGCGATGATGGATATCAAACCCCGACCCATCCTAATAGTATTTAAATGTTACCTGCAAGGGCTACAGCTCCAACGGCTGGTAAAATTGAAACAGTTTCATTTTCACTTTTAACAAAAGGGACAATGCACGGCCAGTGAAATGTGTGCATAGTGACATGGTTATGACTTAAATGGGACCATCAGAAATGAGAATTATTGTGGATGGAAAATTCATCCCTGTTAATTGAAGAGTCTCAAACACCACCAACAACATTTGAACTTTCAGTGGACAATAAAGTCCAAATATGAGTGATTGGAACATGCTGAGTATGCAGGTGGAGAAGTGAAGATACAGCTGTTATTCAACTGTAAGATGATATCAAGTCAACGTTTAAATCAAATGACTGTAAAAACAAAAATGGCCTCCTCCAGCAGAGGCAAGAACAAGCTTTTAATCTTTTCTACAGAGGCAACGGACACTTTAAGCTCTGTGGTGAACAATCTGACAGAGTGGCCTAACAAGTTTAGGCAAAAACCTGATCAGTCTCTTCGAACAAGATCATGCTGGCTAGGTGAAAGTCAGGGAGCCGCCGGATTTGCTGTAGCCGGGCCTCCATCTCCCTGGCTACAGCTGAGACCCCCGCCCACCAACGTTAGCTAGACATTGCTGGAGCCTGGGCCCTTGTGGTGGTTAGCTCGCAAGCAATTAGCTAAACTTCTCTCACAACACGTTAACAAAAACCCATTCTACCGACAACAATAAACACTGTCCAATAACGCTAACAACAACTATTGTCGTTGCTGCAGCTGACATTACAATGGACATAGCGGTGACTGTTAGCTGGCTATCCACAATGTGTACCAGCTGATGCTGTCGTTGGTTAGCTTACCAACAGGTTGCTTTCTGAGGAAAGTGGCAATGATAGCGGTAGCGATAGCTGGCCAAATTTAACATATTCCATAGTCAAAGCCAAACCCATCACGTTTAAAGTAATAACGTTAATGACTCGCTATAGTTATACGATTGGAGCCGAGACAGTTAGCAGAGCATTGCATTTTCTCCAGGTAAGAGTAGCACTGTGTCGCTAACTGCGCTAACTTGAGGTTCAGAAGTCTACACTAAGTCGTTTTACGTCAGCCTTGAAGTGTTTCTAAATGCAAAGTTAAATTAAAGCTAAATCAGAGATAACGTTACGAATCCAGCAAACCCTGATAGCTAGATGTTAGATTGCCCAACTCCAGCTACCGTTAGCTAGCTAGCCATCTTAGTAACTTGAGTTAGTTACCTAAGCTAAGCAGCCACTTGAGAAAATTGTTGCACTGAACTCACTGGAAAAACCAATCGAATAACAGTTGTCTTACCGTTACGAGTTTGGCTTGGACTTCATCCATGTCCCCGGTCTTCAATGCCCACATCAATTCTTTATCTTCCATCTTTCTGTGTTTGCTCGGGTGTTTCTCCTTCCCTGTTATGCTGCAGGGCAATTGTCAAGTTAAATGCTAGTGCGTTAAAAGTTAGCTAGCTAGAGCTGGAAAACTCCTCTTCTCGTAGCGGTGAATATGGTCGTAGAACACGAAAGAATACAATGTCGTTTTAATACTTAAGACAGCAATTTTAGCTGGATTTGGCGTGTAACTCAGACCCACCGACAAATAGCAGGTAAAATAGGCTCAAATGAAGTTCTGAAAGGCAAATTAGCTGAGAGGGATCCGCCTTTCTGCAAGCCGGAAGTGTTTCCGATTTCGTTACCCGGAAGTTAACGTTTAAGGGGAAAGCTTTACGTTGCATTCAGGTGCTAATGTTGAAAGCGATTACTTTTTATTGAGGAAGGTATTTTTATTGCAAAACACACAACACCGGATCTAATGTATTTCTTGTGTACACTTAATGGTATTTATTTTTTATTATTTCCACCCATATAACATATGCAGTTAATGCTTGATGACTAGTTGCTGGCAATTTTAGATTTTATACCACTAAAGTAAAAAAGTAGAAATTCGTAACTTTTCTATTTAATGGCCAAAGTAGTGATAAAGCCCTTTATTATCATTGCATCAGTCCTCCAGTTCTGCCCTTCAGTGCATAACCTAGAGAGACAGTACAAACGTTTTTATTTATTTTCCTGTTTTAGCAGCATAACAATGCACAGTAAACATTACACATTCAATTAAACCCAACCAGGGGTAAATCAATTTTATGGAAAGTGAAATGAAATGAATACCTTTGGATTTCATTTATCTATGAATGTCTTCAGCTCCTTAAGATGAACCTGCACTCTGACCTCTCAGCAGAGATCAAGTACCTGTTTACATGTATATGTATGAGAGAGTGGGAGCCAGCCTCAAAAAGCCACCAGTGGTCCTTATGACTGATGATGTTTGTGCATCATTATGTTCAAGGCACTCTGGGAGCCGAAGCATTCAATGCAGCACCTGTTGCAAGCAATCTGCACTTTCAGGGCCATCTCCATTGTCATCTGCCATTTGAAGAACTGCTCAATCAGTCCATGATAAACAGAGGATTAACTGCACAAAGACGACAGGGCAAGAGGGGGAGGAAGAAACAATCATTACTTTACCTTGATCTGTAATGGATCAAGGGCAGAGCAACAGATTCAAAGCCATACAACTGCCTTTTAGCCATCTCCACTAGAGCCTCCGCCATCTGTCTCCTCCCTACATTTCCTGCCCCCTAACCTCATTCTCCCAATGAACCAACTGTATACGTCTCCTCTCCAGCCTCTCTTTGTGAAGTACAGGTGATGACAAACTTGTTGTTGCACTATCATTGCATGAAATCACCTTTCATGCACCTTGAAAAAACCCATCTATCCAGAGGAAGAAGACCCACCATTTTGAGAAAACTCAATATGGCAGTATGTTTAGAATAAAAATGCAGATAATGAGATTCAACCGCTCTTGCATCCTACTCCTCTTAGCACGTGTTAAACACAACCCTCCCCCAGGAATCTCTCACCTTTTTATTTTATCTCTCTCTCTCTCTCTCTCTCTCATATACACACACAAACACACTCTAACATACACAAAATTGAAAGAGCAGCTAAAACACAGGTATGAAAAAAGTTTTATGTGATAGTAATAATTTGTACTTCTAGTCTATGTTGTCGATTTTACAACCAAAAGGTAATAAGGACACAGATGAGTTTCTCCAGCTTCTTATGCTAATGTCACGTATATGACTGAAATGGCTCCCCGAATGGGTAATCGTACGTGCATATGCAGCTTAAATCAGTTGCAGTCCAACAAGTCATGCCTGTAATACCGGTGGCTGCATACAAACATCCCTCTGGCATACAAGGACTTACTGCTTCTTAGTATTTCATTACATATTCTGATATTTGACAAGAATCCTTCAACTTGTATATGTATATTTTATTATTTGTAGTTAATATTTAAAATACACTGGTGCAGTTTAAATACCACATATTATAGCTGTTACTGTGTAATGCCCTGTTATGTACACTACCGTTCAAAAGTTTGGGGTCACATTGAAATGTCCTTATTTTTGAAGGAAAAGCACTGTACTTTTCAATGAAGATGACTTTAAACTAGTCTTAACTTTAAAGAAATA
>JAVQJL010056676.1:0-28856 GCA_036024295.1 Nannoperca obscura
TTAATCATTGCAGAGGAAGCAGAGTGTGGTGATGGTGACGTTGCAAGCATCTCTCCCTCCCCTTCCCAACCTCCCCTCCCTACTGTTTCTCACATGGGGCCTGGCAGCATCCATCCAGATGGAGGGTTTATTTTTGTTTTTGTTTGTTTACTTATTCATGCATCCAGCTATTCGGGGCATCGCAGGGGCTTTCGTTCCACCACAGAATGCAAATCGCCACGGCGGCTAATCCACTTTCATCTCCCCCTTGTCGACATCCAACTTCTCTCCACGTTTTCCCCAGTCTCTCGCAGTCAGGACATCTCTCTTTCTTTCAGGGTAGGGGATCAGGCCTGTAGTGACCGGGCCAGCCTAGCTCCAACACTTGTTTCTACTTCATGCATGTCAAACACAATACACCTCTGACCTCCCACCAACCTTTCCCTTCTTCAAGACATTCTGCCCTCTCTCCGCATATTTCCATGCTTTCCCTCCCCTGACCCTGGCGCCACACAGGGGCTCGTAGCAAGAGGAAAGTAGTAGCTACCCTGCAATTCCTCCCGGCGTGGAGGATTGTGGGTGCATCTGTAATTAAGTTAGGAAGGCCATGAGTGGGTTTGCTCATCAAGTTGTTAGAGTAAAACAATCCCGATTAATCAGCAGGCAAATCTATCTTTTTATTAGCCTTCATACCCTCCCATTCCCCTTTTTCCTTCTCACTTTTTCACTGAAGAACAACTAGTAAACATGCACACAAGCACACACCTACAAATTAAAGATGGAGCCTTGTCTGAAAAGTTTCTCAGGGCATAGTGTCAAAGCTTTTGTCAGGGTTGGATGGTTGGACTGCAGGGAGATGGAGAAATGGGGGAGTGAGTGAAAAACAAAGGAAAGACATCTAACAGGTGCATGACTGCTGTCCTTCGGGCACTTGTGTTGTCTGTGCTCTCTGTGGCAGTAATGGTCTCTGCCTGCCCGGGTCTTAGGGACTGCTGGGACTGCAGAGAAGGAGGGGCTAAGGGAGAGGGTGACTCCGTTTAAAGCCAGACAGTAAGAGAGTAGACAGCAGAGCAGTAAGAGGAGGGGTGGTGTTGAGTATTGCAGGTGGTTGTGTATATCTAGGTGGCTGAGCCTGGATTCAGATGTGAAAGTAACACAAAAACAGGTGCATACAACTGAGAGTAGAGAGAGGGAGATGAGATTAAAAGAAAGTGTAGTTGTTGCTTCTCCACCTGGCCATAAAGCAGAACACCCCCTCCTTCCACCGAGGCCTTTGTTTCACGGCTAATGGTCCAGGTTAATTGCACAGGTGACTCTCTGTGGGGGAACAGATGGGCTCAAATGTGTTCAAAAACAATCTGCAGCAAGTGGAAAAAATAGTAACGACTTGTTCCTTTCCTCTTCATTCTCCCTTTTCTTTCTCATCTTCTCTACTGGAATCATGGAGGGCAACTGGGGTGAGGTTAAACTCTCACTGTGTTCCTTTCTCACAGTGATTTCCATTCATCAAGCACAATGCCTGAAAGCTCTCATTAGATGTCATTACAGTGCAAATTAGACTCAGGGATTGGCTACTGGAAGGACTACTGGTGGATAGTAGTGGATAATAGACATCTTTGCTATGTCCGATGTTCCTCATGTCAAACACTTTAATTTGGTTAAGGAGGAGAGTGCTATGCCTATGAATTTTATAAATTCAGAGGATATGTAGCTGTGATTGATTAAAATATGTGACTATGAAAAATGTCATTACTTTGTATGCTTACACTGTTATGTATCTTTTCAATTAACGTGCCACCGCTGCTACCAGTTTTAGTCGTGGCATATAGGATGTCATAATTTCCCATTATATTAGAAACCTACATGTACCAGACAGAAGCTTTTTAGAATTCCAAGAATTATTTGTCTCTTTTTCCCCCCATGAATCATGAAGGCTGCATGTGAGCCATCAGAAATTGAGTTCTTAATCGATCCACTGTGTTTTTTTTCTCCCCAGCACAACATGCAGGAGATGACAGATAGCAAATTGAATTTATGAACAGCCTTTGTTGACACTTCTGCATAATTATAGGAATACCATGCCTTTGGTGTTTAAAAAGAGAGCCCAGCATTGCATTCAAATACATGATGATGATTGAGTGAAAAGCTTTGTCAAATTTTTGAGGTGACAGCTGTTCTTTTACTTTGCAGTTATATACATATTTTGAATGATGTAGATGACTGATTTTAATTGTCAGAAATAAATAAATGAGATGTCATGTTTTGCATAGCATAAGCTTATTTTGTTTGATTCCTAATTGGTCCTTGACTGAGGATTAAGAGTTTGTTTGGAGGCTTCAAAGATGCATTGGTTTTCTGAAAGGCTAGATTTCTGTCTCTCCTCTAACTGATCTTGCCAGGAGCAGCCATGAGTATAGGTCATCCTGCTGACAAGAGTGTGCTCTCTATCTGCCTCCTTTTAACTATATATCCAGCCCTCACTGTCTTAGTTTCTCAAACTTATGCTTGCATGTCTGCAGAGAAATCTACCCCATAAATTTAGATTAGCTAAGTGGATCCAATATTCTTGCAAATATACAACATGCATTTGTTTCACTAAAATGTGTAGGCAGATTTGAGATTTGAGTCGGTGAGGGTCTGTGTGACTGTGCATGCATACTGCAATGTATGTTATAGAAAGAATTAAATGTCACAGGGCTCAGGCCATCAAGTAGCCAGGAAGGTGTTTTACAACCTTTTGTCTTGCCTTGCTCCGTTAGTCCCTCTAAATAACTCACTTCACCACACATGCTTCCGTACCCACAGAAACCACCTTCACTCTTCCTCCCTGTATTCTGCCTCATCCTTCATTCTTTCCCTTACATCTTCTTTCCCCAATAGTGACACTCACGGTATGTGCTTGTTCTTGTTCTATTCTTCCCCTTCCTCCAATGCAACTGTTGACACTTAACTTTGTGTTCTGCTCCTGGGATTGGTGAATAGTAAGGCTTTCTTCCTCTTTTAATTTAAGCACTTTTTTTTCATAGAGAATCTGATATGTGAAGTTTCCCTCCCAATCCTGCTGAGAGCACATTGCTCTTGTTATCCCTCCTAATTAGAAAACGTGATAGGGCTGCTTGTAAATATATTGCAGACTGAACCAATCCCCAGGGCTTACTGTTACATTTGGCACAGCCTTTGAGTCCAGTTACCACCTGATATTCAGGTAAAGAAGGGGGATAAGGGAGGGGGAGGGGTAGAGGTAGGCAGAGATCAAAGGGAAAGATATGAAACAAGTACACCATTTCTCTCTGGGAGGTAGCGTTTCACCAAGCTTTATTCTGCTCGTAAAGGTTTAACTGTTTAAGAAAGTACCTAAAAGTGCAAAAGCTGCAACCATGTTCCACACTTCCACCGGCTTTAATAAGATCATTAAAGGACCCCGGGGCTGTCTGTTGAGGTGCCCACCAAGGTGTTTCATCACTGGAAGGGTTTGTCAATGTCTTGGGTCTTAGCCCATCTTAACCCATTTAGAAAGCAATTTCCTGCGAGCAGAGGGGATCTTTCCTCTTGAGAAAGATCTTTGGGCGTGAAAGGTTAGCTTTTCTGTAATTCCCCAGCATGCAATCCACCACTGCTGCTAATGAGAAGCGGATGAATATTTGCCCTAGGTTTAACAGCTCAAAATAAGACAAGAGTGAATTGCAGGAATGAGGCAGAAATGTCTTTTAAAGTGGGCAATGTTATAATAAGTAATGAAGAAAGTTTGCTCTGAGGATTACTGGAATAAGTGTAGTCAAATAATATTCAGTTTTATTTTTTTTCTACTAAAGACTTACCTTGTCTTTGCAGATGTGTTGAATATATACACATAAATACATATATATGTTAATACATTTATAGTATTAAGGCTCATTTGTGACAATTGCTGAAAGTAAGGCCTGTTTAAGCTGTGGCCCAATAGGACATAGTTAATTGAGTACTGTGTGGGTGACTGGGGAGTATGTTTCCCATTTTAATCGTTTTGGTTCTTTGTGTCTGCAGTCCTCCCCCTCCACCCCAGTCTACTACGGCTCCCAAGTCATGGTCATTACAAATGATGAATTGTGCTACAGTTAAGCTAGAAGTAGGACAAATTGATCAAAGTGTCAGGTGCCCCCTGTGATGTCTGGGTCTCTATGAAGAAGGCAGTGAAGAAGGAGCTGTCAAAAAGTTTCTTGTGCCAAGGTGGTTGTAGATAAATGTTTACCTGCCACTTAACACTTTCTGCCTTCTATCAGACTCACAATGTGTCCTTGCTAGCCTACATAAAAAGGACTAGCTAAAGATCTTGGGAGTTGATACAGTTATAGTAGCTGCAAGTTGTTCACCATATTGTTCTTTAGGTCCACAGCAGACAAAACCTATGCTCCCCCTTTTAAACCAATGAGCTTGCTATCTGAGGTGTAGTGCTGCAATTTGAGATAAGCACTTCTTGGCTCGGCTTTGGTTTTGTTCTGATAAAGCTGGTCTAATTAAGCTTGATTTAATCGGGATTGCTTTTAAGCACAGCACACAGCCAGAACAGATACTTTGATTTCAAAGTAGCCCTTGGGAAGGACTTGAGGAAGAAAGAGAAGGAATGAGATAGAGAGCAAAATTAGTGTGAGTGCGAGTGAAGAGTTGCTTTTTTTAAATTTGCATAAGACATGTTTCTATTCTTGGATTTACTGTCTTCTTTTACTTGCATGAATGATTGCAGGTTGGGTGGTTTGTTGCTGGAGGAGAAGGGTAAAACATGTGCTGCCCTGACTTTTTCTGTAATGGCGAAATATGTGCCATTTCCTTAAATTAATCGTGTAACATTCAGTGTCAACGTGTTTTGTTCACAAATTCAATTTGCTTGACTGTCGTGTCTCTTTGGGCACACGCGAGTAACAAAAGATTGATCACCCTAGTGTCTGGTAAAGTGCCGTGTGCTGAAAGTAGCAGTTGTCTCCACTTATTTTCAAATGTTTCCCTTCAGCTGTAACAATAAGTAGAAAAACAAGACGCCTGGACCCTGATGGTAAACATTGGGGAAGAGCTAGTTCACTCATGTATGCAAAAGAATTCATGGCCAAGTCTCCAGCTGTACAATAAGTCACCTTAATGATCCTAGTTTAAAATAATGTCTGTTCTAGACCAGAATGATAAAAAGGGTGCCCCTCTGACTCATTAGTATTGGGGCGTAAAGATAGATGACCCAGATATAGAACCTTAGCTTATTTTTGAACCCTGTTTTCATTGAGCGTTATGTTGCATGTGCATATTGTGGGCACAACTTGTCATGCTGCTGGCCTCATAGCACTTTAAGTGTCTCCTACCTGTCTCTTCGTCCATACCGACTGCCTCCAGTTCTCTAGTTTCATGGATCCACCCGACAGCTGGAACGGTGGGCAGGGGGAATGTTTTTCGAAGGCCGGTCCCAGTGTCATTGACTGAACAATGATAGAGCGCCCAGGAATTGAGCGGCTCCACACTAAATCTTTGTAAAGAGCACTTAGCTCCCCTGCGTTAGCCACAGAAAGAATATCTGTCAATGCCCATGAGTGGATGCTTTCATCCTGAGGCTCCTCTGCCTGTATTAGTTGCTAAGCTCTAAGTGTATTTTTCCTCCTCCCCAGCTGTTTACTGAAAAAAGAGGACAGGCCTGAGTGACAGGCCTCTGTCTCAACGCTCATACACTGTGTGATGTAAGATGATTGTTCATGCTCCTTTAGTTAGAAGGCATCCATTGCTTCCACACTGGAATACCTGGAATTAGACCTTGAAGCAGTTCTGTTCAAGTGTGTGTGTGTGTGTGTGTGTGTGTGTGTGTGTGTGTGTGTGGGAGGGAGGGGGGTATACATGTAAAGACTAATATGCATAATATTGTACTTCATCCTGCTGCATTATGTACATATTGTCCTGTAAACATCTTTGCCTCCATCATCTGATCTCTTGCAGAGGGAGATGAAACTGGTGTGATGGATAGCCTAATGGAAGCCCTACAGTCCGGAGCAGCCTTCCGTGATCGGCGAAAACGGACACCGCGCAATGGTGAGGCAGCAAAAAACATTGTCTTTGTGTCCCATTTCATAACTGTTGTTATCTCTGTCCATCTCACCGGTCTGTCAAATAAAAGAAGCTCTCCAGTTTATATAGAATTTGTGTTTATTCATGTGTTTATGTCCTTTTGACCTGTTTTGAGGATTCATGGCCGATACACACATAAAACATGAACACATGTAGGAACATGTGCACATACAGACAGGTATGGCCTAGTACAGGTCATTAGTGATTTATTGTCCCTTAGCCATTCATAAAACACTTATTATAATGTAGCCATGTTGGCTGCAGTTAGACTGAGGCTGATTTAGTGTAATCCTGGTGTTAACACATTCCGTTCTGCCATGATGAATGGTCTGTACCCAGGAGAGTATCACCAAGTAGGGGTGCCAAGGTCAATTGATATGCAAGTCAGAGTTCTGCAGAAGACTCACAGGTGCTGCCATCTCCATGCTGGCAATCATGGTTGATTTTGTTATAGCCAGGCTACACACTGCAAAGCAAGCAGTAAAAATGAACAGACATTGTTAAGGCAGAGGAAGTAAAATTGTGTCTAAACCATTTAGATTGTTACTGAACAATATTTACATTTAGAGATCTTGTAAAGTTATTATTAGAGATAATTAGGTTTGGGATTATTTAATGCAGATTGACTTGGTGTAATGCCACTGAAGTTGGAAAATGTTTAAGTAACTTCACTTTTTATAGGCATGACCAATTTATTAGGTAATGTTATTAGTAGCAGAATTATTATTATTAGTAGAATATTTACTGTTCATGTACTAGATATGGTACATTTATATTGATACAGAGAAGATGAGCGAGACATGGTGTGTGTGGCTGCTTAATTTAAAAGGCTCCCTGCTTTGTGACATGGCCGTGACATATTGCTCAGGCCGTTTCCAACTCTGCCTGGGTCACTCCTTCTTACGCTCTACCAATTTCTTTTGCTCATAATAAGTACATTTAAAAAATATATATTTTACAATGCTCACATATTAGCACAATTTATATATGCTAGTATGCACTGTGACGTATGTGCGACCCTGTGAATTAACTGGGTCATCTTTAGTGACAGAATTGGTGTGTGTGTATCTATGCAAAACAGTAAAAGAAAATAATTCCTCAAATCATCTATTAAACACCTACTGCTATGATTTTGGGCAATAGATTTGAATGTTCTTAGTTAATCTTGACTAAAAAAAAGTGTATAAAAGCAAACACACATGCTTACATACTTTACTCTTGCTTCGGCATATAATGCTGCTCATCAATAGACATAACCAGCTCCATTCTTTATCTGCACCTTGTTCATCCTATATTTCTGTGTTTGGGTTTAGTGTCTGTTTCCAAAAGTGTGTGCACTATAGGTGCCCTAGCAAACCTAAATGGTTTTTCCAATCTCTGGGAGTGGTTAATTCCTGTCAAATGTCTGCAATATGTCACCTCTGACACCTTTTTCTCTTTTCCCTTGTCTTCCTCCCCTTCTTTTCTTTTTGTATTTTCTTATCACCAACATTGTTACAGGTGATCAAAGCCCTTCCAGTCCAGCCTCTCGGTGGCCGGGTGCTAACTATGGTAACAGAACCCTAGGTGTGTGTATTTAACTATCTTTTATTACCCAGACCCAGCACCACCCTGCCTCCTTTTGCACATGTCCTGGCTGCATAAGTCACATGCCTTTCCTCTCAGAACACTCAAGCTGAGCTGGTCTATAACATGCAGAGTCCTATGCTGAGTTAATTCAATTGACTTACTAGAATTAAATGTTTAAAGGTATAATATATAAGATTTACTGTATGTAACAATGAAAGATGTAGATTGATGATACATTTAAATTAAAACAAAGACAAAACTTGGTTCCTATTAACATACTTTAACATCACGGTTGGTTCCACTTGAACATTTTAGATGGGCACATCAATGTCCATCATGTCAATGGCCATAAGGACAGAAATTCACAAACAAAATGATGTCCTGTGTTTATTAGAATAAGATCAAGTGAAAGTCGGAAGCAAAGTATATGTCAACACCAGTAACACCAAATGTATGTCATTTGTAGGTGCAGTCACACAAAAGATATATTAATTGATAAGAACTTAAATAATGCAGCATATTTCATTACCAGTAATACATTTATTTTGAAAATAGAATCACATTAAAACATGAAGAATTAAAGAAGAAAACTCTTAATTTTACCTTAATAGACATGGTTATGGTTGTACTACTGTGTGACTTGATGTAAATCTTACATTGAATACCTTTAAATCAAATACAGTTAAGTACACTAGTGTTGAAGATGCCCTTGTGTTGGCTCCTTGATACTAAATGTTTAATCTTCACGCTATTTGGAGGAAATAGTTCTCAATTCTCTCAGCATAATTTGTGTCATGTAGAGCAGCTCCAGTTATCATCTAATTGTCTTGCTCTTCCTGTTAGTCTATGCCGTCACAGCATGACATTACTTACTGTCTTGTGGAGATGTTTAGGAAGTGTTCTGCTGTGGATGTCTGTAGACACGTTCTTTAGCCACTCACAATGGTTTTGTGTATTACATTTCTATTTCACTATATGTTTGGTAAATGTTAAACTTACTGTGAGGCAACTCTCTCGCTAAAATATGTTTAACCTGTTTTGGTTGCATGTCCAAGTACCTGACATTGTGCTGGTGTGTTCATGGATGAGTGTATGCCACGAGTATGTATAGCATGATGCAATTTATTTTTTTGTCAAAACGTAATGTACACTTCAGAAGTATTGGTCAATCATTTAGATGTAACTCTTAACAAGTAATTACTATTGTTAGAAATAAGAAATTAATTCAAAAAATGTTAATATTTAATTAACAGACAGCTTTTATTGAATCTAAATAAACCAAGTTGAGGTTCTTGGAAGCTGACAATTAGCTATGAAATTGCTCACCAAGTCGGAATGTTACCGACTTGGTGAGCAGAAACTGTTGTTAGTAAGTGCGGTGTAAAAGTACCAATTAAATATACTTAGGCTGACCTTTATGCACAACACCAGCTCTAGAACCAAACTCCTGGAAATAAGTTGGACAGCTTCTCCACAGCTGTCCAGAGTGGACTTACAACTAACTCTGTGACAGTCGCTGGGTAGGTGTGGAGATAGTCAACCCCCAGATAACACTGCTATGGTCAATATTTCAATGAGCATGAGGGTAGAGAAAAGCCATGACTGTCTGTGCCTGTGTTGCAAGCTTCAGTTTTGAGTGTCAGGCTCTCTTGTAGTCTAGGTGGGTCCTGAAGAAGGCATCACCTAGAACACCGTAGGAGAGGAACGATTATGTGGATTGATAGGTAGAAACGTCATGCCTGAGGAGGCTGGGTTCTAAGACTCTAGCCCTGTTCATTTTCTGATGGAGGTCACTGAGGTAGTCAAAAAGCTAAAAAGTGGCAGGGCACCTATGTCTCATTTATTCTGTTTATTGTTTTCCAAATGGAATCCTAAGGGGTCTCCAAGAAGTGTAGCGTCCGCTTTAGTGAACTCTTTCCATCCCTTCTCTTTGCAAATTACATAGTGCTGGTGGTTTCATTAGGCTGTAATTTCTATTGTGAACTTGGCAGTTTGCAACCAAATGTGAAGTGGGTGGATGGGATGAGAGCCAGCACCTCCACTTCTGAGGCATTGGTACTCGGAAAATTATGCAGTGACCCCTTGGGTTTGGAGCAAGTGGTTGTCCCAAGCGAAAGACTTTCTCATGGTACTGCTCATGACAGAGATGGAGCATGAGATTGACAGATTGTTGTAGAATCAGCACTGTTGTAAACAAGCGTTGTACTTCACTGTATCTTGGTAAAGATAGAGAGGATCCGGAAGGTAAAGCTCCCAATTTACCAATTTTTGTTCCAACCCTCACCACCATTCACTCTGGGTAGTGACTGAAAATGTTTGATCATGGGTAGGAATGCCAGTTTTCCTTTGCCTAGGACGGGGAGAGTCCTCATTAGAAGTGCAGTTCTTTTGTGTTGAAGATGTAAAGGTGGTCCGGGCATCTAGATACATCTGTTGATGTATTTTTGGTATGTCCAACTGGACGGAGATCTGGACCAGGAACATGTTGGTGGGATATACTCTGCCTGGAGGATGTGTCTGGGTAAAAGGACATCACCCATGCACAGTATGATGTGTCATGGTATAATAAAAAAAATACTGTCTGTCTTTGTTTATGAATATGCTTAATATTTAATCAGTTGTTTGTGACATCGTATTGTCTATTTTCTTATTCTAGTGAGATAACCAAAATGACTGTTGTCCGTATGATGTATCCCTCTCCTGCATGGCATTGTGCTATGCTACCAGAATGTATTATGCACTGACGACTCCCTGTTAATTGATATGGAAACATGTCTGTGGTTTGATAAACAGCTGCATGGATTCTCTACTCTGAGGTGATGAGAGGGGAAAATCCTTTTGACATACCGGCTCCATAGATTTAAAAAAAAAATGGAATCTGGAAATGAGTTCAGCTGCTAGAGAGCATAGGGGGAATTTTGTCTCATCTCATGAAAGGGGCCTAACAGAAATCTTCACGCACAGTTTAAGGGAACATTTTTAAAAGTACTTTCTGTAAAGCCAAACAATTAAGTTCCCCAGTGACGGATGATTTGGTGACAAAGGCGGCGTCGCAGTCACTGAAAGCTGTCTTTGGGTTGTTGCTTCTTTGTTCATTGTGGGAATTGTCAGCATTTTAGTCAGTATTTAAAGAATGATGGTTGAATTTTTGGGTCAGTACGGCAGCTTTAATGTTTATGTACTTTTGTTGTGTACATATTTGCATTTTCTCTGACTAACTGACAACATTTCAGTCCCCGAATTTACTGATAGAGAAGGTTCTCTGAGCTGTTGTATGAGACAGTGTGCCAAATCTATTCACTCCTGCTTGTCATGTCTGTTGTAATCTCATGCTTTAAAGCTTGATTAACTTCCTGTCATCCTCAAACAAGCAGCGTGTACCAGAGAGAGTCTCTCAGAGTTGCACAAGAATTTGACTTACGTCAAAGCGGTTCATTTAAACCCAGCATGTCGTTTTTTGTCGTCCTTCAGGCTAAACTATACTCCAGCAGACTACCTCAAGTGTCAGGCTGAACACAATTCTAGGTGCCGCCAGTCACAATTACACCCAATTTCAGAAGCATTTCCTATTTCCTTGTCTCCACTTTGTGTAAGATGGAAAACCTAACCCAGGAGGCCATACTCATGTTATGCAATTACACCAGCTAGTCCTAATTCAACACACACAAACTGGATGGAATGGTGACCAGAAACGCCACGTTTTTGTTGTGAGTTAAGTTTAATTTCAGGAAGATAGTATATAAATCCAGTTGGTTTAAAACTATATATTACACACACACACACACACACACAGTTTTTTAAAGTGTACTTTAAAAAGGTAAAGTTTTACTTGAATAAAAATAGAAAATGATGTAAGTTGGCCTACTCCTTTTCTATCTCCTGTTCCCTTTCTGGTGAGTTACCTGGGTATCTGGCAGGAGATTGGTGGGTAGAGAGCAGGAGCCTCTCATACATCCTGGCTCATCGATTTTCGGTCAGGGATGAAAGCCACAGACTCGGTAGGTCTTTCATACTGGGGGGCATCCCAAAAGACACATCAATCAGATTTCAAAGGGAACCAAGCCAATCTTATTTATTTACTGCTATTTCAACGTCATTACAATCCCAAACCAGGGTCTCTCTCTATCCCACTCTCTTACTTCACCTTCACAGGTCAGCCCATCAAAAGTTCCCTGCTGTGTTCTATATAGTGAGCCTTTTAAGGACTTATTTGACATTGAACAGGGAGGGATCATCTCATGCCTATTAAAAAACAGAAATGCAGTGATATAATGCTTGTCAGGGTTACGGAATTTCAGCCCAACTGTCTAATCCTCCGAAGCCTAGCAGTTAATTCAACTGGTTAGGCCAGAAAGTGGTCCCCCTGTATGTTTAATGAAGATTAAATTACCAATTTTCTCTCATTAAATTTTAAAGGAAGAAATGGGATAAATCTTCTAACAGGCAAATGAAAATACCAAAGGTCTATGAGAAGTAGATGCTGGCAAACCCCATTCTTATTTGTGACATAAATTATCTTTTAATACTAATACATATTACTTTTGTGTTTCTCTTCCACATCGTCCTGACAATCACAGCTATTTTCTCTTCTTTCCCCTGATCTAGGGGAGAATACCTGTTTGTTTCTTAAATGACATCACATGAAGTGATAGTGATCGTAATTCCCATAGCAATTATTTGCTAACACAAATGTTGTACCCATCACTTTATCTCTCTCTTGTTGTCTTTCAACCTTTCTAGCAGTTGTCCCCCCCCTGTTTCCAACACACACACACACACACGTACACGTGCAAGTTTGGTTTGTGTCACATATCAGATAGGCACTGTTGCTGTAGGGTGTCTTTGAGTTGAGGGCTAAAGCCCTTTGCCTTCACTAGCTCCTGGCTTCCACTTCAGGGTGTTGATAGATGTTATTCATTGGGGCGGCCCTAGAGGCGATCCTACAGGAAATGGAGCTAACATGATTTGGGGCGAAGAGACCCAGAGGGTGTCAGTGCCTCTTGCTATAGCCTGAATGGTTTAGTAGATGTGAGATATCAATAGAATATATGAGAGCGGAGCTCTGTAGAGACGTGCTGCTTGAAATCTATCACCTGCTTCTCATAGATAAGGATATTTATCAACAGCAAAAAGGAAAGGCATAGACAGCCACACACACATTTAAGATTTGATGTCGTAGGGCAGGAGTTCTCAAGCTTATTACTCAAAGGTCCGCACATGCTTTTTATTCAAGGTCAGAGGTGTGGAACAGCCGCCCCCCACCCCACCCACACACACTTTGTTTACAGGTAGGGTAATCATAGAAATGAATGTCAAATCTCTTTTGATTCGGCCAGAACAAAACTGGGACAGAAGAAAATGAAAGCGCAGCAGACACAGTTCAGACAGTTAGTGCATACTTTCTTTCTGACTCAGACATATTCTTACAGCTATCATTACACTAGTTGTAGAAATCGAGTACTAGAGAAAGCAAGACATATTCTGTCTTCGATTTAGGAGTTGATAGCAAATTTTCCGGTGTAACGTTTCTGCGTGAACTCGACAGCAACAACACACAGTTCTCTTTCCTGCAGTTAACGTTGTCATGACGATGTCACAATGATGTTAACAATAGGGAAATAAGTCACATTTAAACCACATTCATCTGGAGGATTGCTGTAAATGATCTCCAGCTACACTGTATATCCAATGTCACTAACAATTTATTGATCAATATTTTATGTATGTATTTCCAAATAGAAAATGTTACACTTCATAACGTGTTGTATTCATAACATGCGTTCGGACTGACTTGCCGTTCAGTCTGGACTTTGAGAAGTCTTGTCGTAGGGCATAGACAAAACTATTGTCCCTCCTATTAACCCATAAGGCCTTTCTCTGGACCTGACCATTTTTCATCCACAGCAGAAAACCCATAATGGAAATATAGATGAAGATTTTATGTACCATTTGACTACCCTTGGCACATAACTGATTCGTTGCTTGACTCTGCCAAGAGAGGACGTAAAGTAAGTGAAGTGTGACATGGACCCATTTTGAGAGGATAAATCAAATCTTAATAAAAGGTAGTCTCTCTGAGTGGACACCAGGGGTCTCTCGCTCCTGCCCCTGCTGTTAAGTACCCTCTAAACCCTTTGCTGTTTTAATTACACTGAAGTTATCTTCTTGAGTACAGGGTATCAACAGGGGGCTGTCTGCATGCCCTTTTAATGCCATTATGCCCTTTTACAACTCCCTGCCTGAGCAGGCTTATAATTTGGAGCCAAGCTCCTTATTTTTTCTTTCCTTTTTTTTTAAAATAAAGTCAGTGACCTAGTGTTATAATGGACTTGGAGCTCTCAACACCTATGTCCAATATTGTCTTACTTTATTGGTTAAGGGCCTCATTGTTGTAAAAAGTACTCAGCCCTCCCGCCTAGTGGGCCATCCACTAACAACTGCACAGCAGAATGTCTACTAACTTATCATATTCAATAATATCCTAGAGTGCTTGCAGTGGGCTGTTTTTTTTCCTTGCTCACTCTCCAAACAATATTGGCTTTCAAGTATGTGGGCAGTTATGAAAGGTCACCCTAAGTGTAAATTGTCAATACTGGATCAATTTTGCAGGGCAAATATGCTTTGGAGGCCCCATAATGGAAGATTTCATCTTATTTTTACCCAGGCCACATTCACACAATAAGATTGATATCCTTCATTGTTTGATGAATTCCTAATAGACCTATAAACTTGCAGAGCGTAAAGCCAAAGGAATGCCTGTGAAAGCCTAATATGGGGGAGGCAGTCACACCATCCCACTAGCTGAAAAATTGCCCTCATATAATTCCAATGGAATCTCACCCAAGTCATCATGCTTAGTGTTGAAGGATGGGCAACTTGTGTCAGTCGAATTAAACCTTATTTATCACTCATTAGGCATACAGCAGGGCCTACTGATGATCAGCTAGAGAACAAATAATGTGTGGTGAAATAGGATGCCATCCTGCATGGTTATGTGTTCCACTGACAATAAGATGCTGTGCCAGAATCAAATGCTTCTGCCTCTGCTGTCATATTCATTAGTTTTTTTTAAACATCCTTAATATGATGTGGCTATTATTAAAGTATAAGATATGATGTCCAGGCTGATGTTTGCATTTGAGGTGTCAGCCACTATCTACAATCTGTCAGCTGCAATGAGGTGGAATTAATATTTTACTTTCCCATTAGACGGGCTTGATGTCTGTAATAGGGAGGTATATGAAAGGAATGGCAGACTGGGCGATGAGTGATAATGGTAATTCCCAGATAAAGAGAGAATATGTCAAAGAGTGTTAAATGTTTCATTCGATACGACTTATTAGTAAAGGTGATTCTTGGAACGGGGATATCAAAGAAATTACAATGTATGTGATGGTCTAAGCTTGAAGTAGCTGGATCTTGCACTTACACTTCACACTTACAGTATGTTAGTTGCGTTACAAGGTGAATTCAACATCATTTTCAGTCATGTTAATTAAGACATTCCTGCCTTTTCTGAAGTGCAAGAAAATGTTTAGGTCAAAATTAATAATACATAATAAGTTAATAATGCTTCTAAAATTAATCTGGCAGCAAATTAAAGTTAATACCAACACATGACATTGTCCACTGACATTGTAACACTGACAAAAGGAAACATATCCTGTAGTTCCTAAACCAAAAAAAACGTTTAAAAAGTGGCCTTTTATTGTGGCCAGCCTAAGGCCCACCTGTGCAATAATCATGCTGTTTAATCAGCATCTTGATATGCCATGCCCGTGACGTGGATGGATTATCTCGGCAAAGGAGAAGTTCTCACTAACACAAATTTAGACAATTGTGAACAATATTTGAAAGAAATAGGCCTTTCGTGTACATAGAAAAAGTTTTAACTCTTTGAGTTCAGCTCATGTCAAATTGGAGCAAAAACAAAAGTATTGCGTTTATATTTTTGTTCAATGTAATAATAGGCATGTATTGGTTCAAGCATTGACATAATGGCATGACTGTCTGGCCAAATGGGAATATGTACTTTTCTTCCTGGGAGATGGTCACCTGCGTCTGCGTCTGTGAAAATATCAAGGAGATTCTGATTGTGAGCTATATCTGAGAGCTATATCATCATAATACATAATTAAGGTTAAAAGTAGTCCGCTGATAAGTCACTTGACATTTAACAGAGAAAATTACATTTAATATGGTTAATCAAACTATTTGTGAGACACAATGAGAGGGAAATGGGTGACAAAGTAGCTTAGAAAGGGGAAAAAAGAGTCTGGTTGAGACTTACAACTTTCAGTCAACATTATCAAGGATTGAAAGAAAGGGGACTTGTGATCTTGTATGTGATATGGTGGAAAGAGGTGTGTACGTGAAAGGGAGAATGTAGGAGAGGCATGGAATTCAATGAAATGGAGGGAGTGGGTGTGTTATGAAGTGATGGATAGATGTATCGATAGTGATAGCGATAAAGAGTAAAATGAGGCCAGAGAGACTGAGAGGGTTAAATGAAGGTAACAAGCAGAATACCCCAGTGACACCTCCGTACTCACACACACACACACACATATTGGGCATGCAATCAGCAAGAATGCTCCTTACACTCACTCACACCCCTCCAGTCAAGCATGATTGTGCTTGACATGGTTCCATCGCTAATGCTGACTGATGCCCATTTGCTTGTCTCTTCACATTTATTTATTTATGTGTTTATTTGTGTCAAGTTTATTTATTGATGGGCCTCAAGGATATGATGGCAAGTCTCCATTTGCTCATATAGTGAAGTAAGATACGGAACGCTATAATAGTGTGCAACATTTACACGTGAATGAACAAAAGACGAAGGGAGGACAGAGTTCACCTTTTTTATTTAGAGTCCAGCATTTGAAATAGCTATTTCTTTCTGGTAATGGAAAAGTGATATGACCCATTTAGTTACTAAGCACTAATCCTAATGGTTTAGCCGCTTCCCTATATTTTCTTCCCTTTTATCTCTTTGTCTTTCTTCATTCGTTTTTGTCTTCTATTTGGTTAGTGTCTGATGGAAGGATTTGAGTGGGGTCAAATTACTCCCTTGCCTATATGAGTTTTCCCAAGCTTTGGCAGCACTCTCACCCACGTTAAGTGCACACAGCACATTGCTGTTGTAGTTGACCACCAAATACCCATGAGGGTATGCTCTATTTAATGCCCAATGTTCACATAACCACCTATTTTTGTGTAAATCAATTTTTTGGGGATATGGTCTTCTATTTTGTCACGGCTTTACAGTTTATTTTGTTGTAGCTTTTAATAAGATGTCCCCTAGCTTGTGATTATTACATAGGATGATGTAATTAGAGCGTAATGAGTGTAAGTGTAATTGTTGTTTATTCTCACAATGACATATTTGCTGTTGTAAGCAACTGAGGGACCAGCGGTGCTTAATTACCCACAAGTGTACAATTTGAGATCATTAGCTTTGGAAGCCAATATCTCTGGCCAGAGGTCTGCCAGAGGACCTTTGGACCACTCTTGTAGTGGTACAAAAAATGCCAAGTTGAAAGCTTTTTTAACATACTAAACTTTAGTTTCTTGTCAACACAATTTTTATTCAGTTTCTAGAAATCATTGCCTTTGATTGACTTCTTTAAGGTTAAATATTAGGTCAGCTGTAGCAAAGTATAAATGGAGGTTTATCAGCTCATCTAAAAGAGATAATGACTAGTTAAGGTGGGTTAAGCAGAACTTAACAGAGCTGGGGATCTTCTTTAAAGAGGGGATCAGTTGTGAGATTTGAGACTGAGAACATTTCTCACTTTGGGTAGGATTAATAGGAGAAAGAAAGAGAGAGAGAGAAACCAAAAGACATGGGTTTGCCTGTGTATCAGAGAGCAATGGCATCAGTTCCAAATCTTTACAAATTTTACCACATGCCCAAAATAGTGTGAGGATCTACCAAGGGTCCCTCTTAAGCAAGAGCTGATTGGCATCTGTGCTCTTATGGAGACAGGGATCATACCCAACTGCATCTGTGAGTTTATTTGAATTCATCCAAAACACTTAAACTGTGCTGAGAAGGAGGGGGGAATAAACAAGAAGAGAACACAACAGCTTGATATTCATGAATTCCATAAATTACAATGTTACCCCCCTAAGAGATGACTAATATGTCAAGTTTAAAAATAGACAGTTTGCCACAGTTCAGACCCTCTGCCTCCAGTGGATGAGGATTAAGCAGAGAGATGGTAAAGGGTAGAGATTTGTGATTTGGTGTGTGTGTGTCTGTCTGTTGATGTGAGTGTAGTGAGTGCAGGTATACTTATGTCTGACATGACTGCGGGCTTGTATACATTCATGTGTGTGTGATTTATGTGTGTGCACTGTATATATTGCCCATGTGTTTGTTTTTGTGTTTGTGTGTGCAGTTGTATGTAAACCACCCTGGGTTTCCATGTAAAGTCCATAACCTGAAGTTATGGCAGCACAGTGAGGGCCTGAGTCGTAGTATGGGGATCATGCATTAGTGGAAAGCCAGTGGAGGTTGCTGAGTTTGTACCATCTCGCCCTGAAGGCATTGCCAGCTAAGTAAAGGATGAGGCTGCGCACTGCATTACCTCAGCTATTATTTTTTTCTCCCACTCTAGATGAGTTTCTTCCAGTGGCTTAGGTCACTGTAGCCCCAGGGCGAATTATGGCAGATGGAAGCTGTGATGTTCCTTGAAATATCTGACAAATGAGGGATGGAGTGTGTGTCCATACGTTTGATCTTTTTTTGTGTGTGTGTATGTTGTTTTTGTGGGATTGTGTGTGCTGTTTATTTGTGGGAATGTTAACTGAAGCTTAGCATTCCTTGGCAGGCCAGCGGTTGACTTGATTTCTGTGTCACAGCGTGACTCACACAGGTTAGCTTTATAAGGAGACAGTGAGGTCAGCATGAAAAGTAAAGCCACAGATATGTTGTCTAAATCTTATTTCATACAGTCTCCAGCTGTAGCATAGCATAATATACATGCATATCCACATGTACAACAAAGATATGTCTAAATATTCTGTGTTGGCTAAATATAGCATTCCATCATTGTAAATATTCAGCCACCATATATTTTGATTAGTGAGAGAGCATGTAAAATAATTAATGGTCTGCATTATTAAAGTCTTCTACATGGTAGGGTTCTTTCTTCACCCCTGATACCACCATTAATATGTTTACAGTGGTGGCAACAGTCTGTCTGAGAAATTGATTTTTCTTTTGCCAATTGTAAAAGTTTTATGACAGTCAATATGGCTGAAGAAGCAACCCTTCCATTATTTTACTGGATCTGCTGCTAGCAGAATAGATGGTTCCTGCTCATAAATGTTGAATAATTGAACAGGGGAATCAGTCAATGAAAGGGGGGGATGCACATGGTCTTGATGGCCAAGATGACAGCTTGTGAAAGAAAAAGGCAGCAGACTGATTAGCCAATGTGTCGTATTGCTTCACTGTTGTCTGTACACTATGCCCTCTCTTCTCTTTGTCAACCTCTTCATGTCACTCATCCCCTTTCTTAGCCTATTATGCCCCTTTATTGCTCCTTCTCCTGCTTCTCGTCCCTCTGTTTCACTCCCACCTTTACCTCTTTACTCTTGTATTAGTCCAATTTCTTCCTTATCAACCTCAATTTGCCCCATTCCTTACTATCCCTCTCTTCAACCTAATGCCCTGTTTTCTTCAAATGCTTTATTTTTACTCACATCCTGTCTCCATCCATTCCAATGACCCTGTGTCACTCCAGGCAGAATTATTACTCTTGGATGGAACATCAGCTCAGTGGCGCCGTACTCTGCTCTCTCCGCATTATCCATTTATGGAGTATGCCCTTTTGTGGTGAGCCATCTTCCTATAGCCCAGTAATGATTAGGAGTCTTGGTGACCCTGTGCATTTGCACTGTAATATAAGACATTCTCATTAGTCCAAGGATTGTGCTCTCTCTCTCATGCCCATTACATTAATTGCTACACATCACTGCCTGCCATGCCCCTCAGTATTGTGTTACATTGCTGGCATTCTCTGTCCTGCATCACCTATCTGTGGCCCACAATCGATTTGCCTTGGAAGGTGAGAAATGTAATTGAAAACGTTATATAGAGAATTGGATAAAATGTTTTTAGTCAAAAAATGTCAAGGAGATGATACGATGTTTGTGTTTTGCTACATGAGTGGATGCCAATGAATGAAAAAATGTTTTTAGATCAAATAAATTGAAGCCAAGTGCCCTTCTACCCCCGCACCATCCCTCTGTTGTCAGTCATCTCTCCACATAATAGGGAAGCAGGCCGCTACCATAATTGCTTTGATGGTCCAGCCTGAACAAATCACTTCTGGGCATAAAGAGAAGCCTTGGAGATGGCAGCCAGAGAGAAAAGGTGCGAATGAATTCAAGCACTTTGCGTTCCTCTGGGGCATGTGGCCCAGATTTTTCTTCCAAAAAAAAAAATAATGAGTGGAAGGGGTGTGGGGGTGGGGTGTGCCTCTTTCCTCCAAGAATAAATGGCAGTAAAAGCAATAATACACATCCAGCCTCCATTATGCCAAAATGGAGAGCTTTTTCAGGGAAGACACAATGGCAATGACATAGTTAACTGGCAGGTGGAGAAAGGAGGATTTCACTGGAAATAATCTGATTTTGAACGGGGCTCCCATCTATGGGAGAACCTCTGGTCAGGCCTTTTGTCAAGGAACAAAAGTTTGGCCCTTTGGAAGCAAAGCTTTGAATGTTTCAGTAGAGCTGAGTGAATGGACCATGTGAATGTCCCAAGGCTGTCAGTGCTGAAGACTGCAACAGGCAGACCTCAGACAGGGCCTTGTGTACCACCACTCAGCTTCCTTTGAACCTAGCAATGTCAGAGCCAGCTCCCTGTGTTCTACCACTCCTTTATTTTCGTGAACCTTGAACCAAACAGAAATGGGCTATTTCTTTGTTGTTATTAGTCACTTGTACTATTGGAATTGCACTCATATTGTGACTTGCATCTGCAGATACCCACTAAATGAAGCAGCATGAATTCAGGATATTATGTCACAACTTCTCGGCTGTAATCTTTCTTTATAAAGAAACTGCAGTCTCAAGACTCATGGTTTGATCTGTAGAACAGCAGAGGTGACAGAGAGTTAGATATATGGCTGATATGGGTGGAAAGACAGATATTGAGTAAGCTTAGAGTGCCAACACTGTTCATATCTCAAAAAGCTGGGTAACATTCTTTTGAAATTGCATTTTACTGCCAAACAAGTCTGGTAGATGTAAGACAAAACTTTCAGTTTCAGGGATTAACTGACATGCACACAATTCAGATTTTTTCATTATTCTATTTTGAAGGAGTGGGGGGTGTACTAGATGGTGCCTTTAGCTGGTAGGTGACTGAGGAGAATCTGCTGTTTTCAGTAGAAGTTCAATTATGACTACAAGCTGCACAAGTTTATTTGTCATGACTATGACACAATAGCAGTGGGGCCATTTGACTAATCCTCCTACAACTCCGCAAAAGCTCCAGGGGTCACAAGCCCCAAAAACAAGGCTCCATGGGTGTCTGGAACATCATTCTTTTCCAATGGCCTTGTCTTTTTCTCATGCAGGCAAAGGCACGCCCCTTGTTAGTTCCACCATGATCCATTTGCCTCTCTTTAAGTCACCCCACTAACCCAGCCTGCATATACCCCAAGTCCTTGCTATCGAACCAAATCTTTGACCCCCTTCTTGGAGGGCATGGCTTTTGTTTGTGGTTGACAGCCCATTCAATCTATCAGAACTCCAGGTGCGGCTTTCTTGTAAAGGAATAATTTGTGCATATAAATGCAGACGGTCGATTGCATCAAACAGATAACATTTATAACTTTGTATCTATGAAAAGGACAAATATTAAATCTGTCAAATATGTGTGTCATCTGACAAAAAGTACATTTAAAAACAAAGATAATGAAAGTGGTATATGTTCTCCAAAAAGAAAGTTTTGACAGAAGTCAACTTCAATGCCACATTCTCTCCTTTCGTGGATTTCTTTTATGTCGGCCTTTACAATCACTTTCCACATCACCCTATAAGGATGAGCGGTGGTTATAATTGCTTTTCATATAATCCTTTTGCTGCTTGATTGTCGACAAGAGCACAGTTTTCCTTGTCAACTTGAGTTAAGCAAATTCATCTTATGTTCTTTAACAGAAATGAGGTTGAATACATCTGCATGCAACAAAGACCAACCATTATCAGTGCCGACTAGCTAATTAAGGAGTCTCTCTGACTTGTTACTTGCTAAGGAGTGTGCATTGGCTCCATAGCCATGTATCTAGCCATGTGTTTCAGGGAAATGTCTAAGGCATTACTTCTGCCCTCCCTCCATCCATAATTAACCTCCCTCCATTCATAATTCAGATTTGTTCTTCACACGTCTTCGGTGATATGACATTATTTTGCAGTGGCTAAACAGACATTGTGACGCCCCTAGTGCATAGGCTTGTGTGTGTCTGCGTGACACATTTTTGACTGTCAAGGCTCCACCCCAGCCACAAGTGCAAGGTGGAAGACAAAGCTGCCTCCACTTCCTTTCTTTTATTTTACTGCAGAAATGGCTTATCAGCTTATCTTTTTAATAAGAAGGCCAATATTCACCTTTGTAGCTACTGTAACAGTCAAAGGGTAAATCACTAATACATAGTTTAAATTGCATTTTGTAGAGAGGTAGAACTCATTATATGCTTTTCATAGATTATTATGAGTCATCTATGTTTGCCTTTTCAAGGTGTAGGAAAGAGAGCCACAGAGTGAAGACAGGAAAAGGAAGTGATAAAGAAAAGGAACAAAGGCCTTCATGATAGCATCAGGTGACGCAGAAATGCCATAAGAGAGAAGAGCAGAGCCTTTGAAAGAGAGGGACAGAGAAGGAGAGTAGGCATCCCATTGCCAAATCAGCACTCAATATCGTGTCCAGTCCTGAAGGATGTGACATATTTCTCCAGTCTTTGTTGGCTGTTTTAATCAGCTTACATATGTCCTGGATGAAAATTGAATTTGTCTGGAGGAAGATACTATTGGCTCTACCACTGCCTCTTGATTTTGTGTGTGTGTGTGTGTGTGTGTGTGTGTGTCTGCGCTCTTGCTTGTAAACATGTGTGTCTGTATTTGTGTATCTGTGTGCACGGTGTGTGAAAGCATTGTCCACACCAGAGCCAACCAATTCATAACAGCAATGGATTGTGTTTCTCCCATACATCATTGTCAGTACAGCTCACCTCTGCAGTGCCAGCTTATTTAATGGCCAAACTCAGAGTGCACAAAAGACCCTCACTCCTCTTTTCTACCCATTTGCCCTCTGGCATTTGGAAGTGTGTTTGTGTTGGTTATATGTGCGAAACAGACAATTGCTGTGCGTGTTTTTGTTCATTTTTGCTTGTGTAAATGCAAGGTTTATAGAATACATTGTTGAATTGTATACAGTCAAGTATATGTCAGTTTACACAATGAAGCAACCCACTTGTGATTCAACACATTACACACATCTCACCATATGCTGCCTTACAGTGCTGTTGAGAAAGCTGTGAATTGCACCCAACTTCATCCTGGTTTTAAGATGACTACCGTATGAGAGCACACTAGACAAACAGCTAGACTTTCCTCTGAGGAGTTCATTCATTACAGATCGCCACTTTATGGATAGCATCTTTTTTTATTATTTTGAGCCAGCGCAATCTTTTTCTGCCTTTATGATTGATCACAAATATCACACAGCATGCTCCTGACTTGCAGCAGAGATTTTAAATAGGGAATTCTTACTCCTTTGAAGTGCAGTCTACTGTAGAGAGTCAAGTATTTTCTAAAGATTTTCCAATTTTCCAAGATTATTCACTGTTTTCTATGATGCACTCTTGCCCTGGCTGTTGTTCATGGAAGTAGGGCATGTCATGGGAAAAATGGAAGCACAAGATACACTATGGATACAGACATCCATCAGAAAACTACCTGCCATGGGAGTAAAGAAATGCAGAAACCTGTTTTATCAAAGAATATTTTAATGTTCTTTAACCACATTGCATTCAGATGTGTGATGCATGCAAGTATCCTGATACTGTCTACGCTTTATTGCCAGTACTGTAGGTTACATCCTTACATCAAATTAATTGAACCTCCAGAGTAGGTCACAGTTGCACACAAATAACTAAATACAGTACCTGCTCTTTTTAGGTCACATCATTTGCATGGGGGTTGTGCTTCTGGGGGGAAGGTTCGAAGGCATTCTTGATTCAGATGCAAATGGGACAGTTATCAGCAGCCAGGACCTGATGAATAATGGGATGTACAAAACGCACGGCCCTGCATAAGGAAATGAAAGAGCGCCTCTTTTCTGCCCCACTGATTTCATTATAGACACTATTATTGGCTTAGAATGGCAACATCTATTATCTAGAGTCAGAATGTGACCCTTTTTTTCCTTTTTTTTTTGATGTGGACAGTCTTTTACTACTGTCAAACCTCATCAAATATTGCTGCCCCAGATAGGGCAACAGACATAATGTAGAGAGTGGGAGCCTTCAGGCAGTGGTCAGATGTAGGAACTGTTAATGTCTCTTTAGCCTTGAGATGGAGCTCTGCCCCGATAACTGTAACTCATGCTTCCAACTTTCCTATCTTATTTCAAATGTCAGTACCACATCCTGGTTTTAACAGTTTTTTGTTGTTCTTTAACAAAGTTTAGTAGGTTGTTGGCTCATACCTTTTTCTTTTTCAATAGACAATGTTGAAGAGTAAGTACATTTATAGGCTACTTTGTTGGTAGAGGACATTTCATTCTTTTAGACAGCTGAACAATGACAAGATACAATATGACAATGCATTCATTGTTTAATTTATATATATCCTCTTTGTAGTGTACTGTTGTACCTACCAAACTGAATTACTCCTGAATTGCTTGTAATATGCGGACAAAAAGTGAAAAGTAGATCATTTGGAGTGGAGGATCTAAGAATAGAAGAGAGCCTGTGGCAGAGGGCAGAGGGAACAGGAAGGCAGAAAGATTGGCTGTGAATAAGACTCATTGACAATGTGATAACACATAACTAACCTCTTGGGATGTATAATGTGTTTCTTTGCCTTAGCTAATTCTACCCTCTGACTTTCCCACAAAATTCCCATATATTTTCATCAAGTCCTTATTTTGGAGCTTCTTATAGTGAATAACCTCAAATTAGGTGTGGATGTTTACTGAATGTTGAAGTGTGTAATGCAATATTTCAATTACAGTATACCTTTCATGTCTAATCACTGTGGTTATTAATAAGTACTGAGACACGATTGACGCATGTTCATACTGCCTGTTGCTTGAGAGAATATATTAACATTATATTCAAAATGTTGTCGGTGAAGTAGTCTCTTCCTGGTCTTTAGGAATATTACTCACATACACGTATACATAAAATCAGCAGAGCCTAAAAGGGAGGCTCTCAAAATGTACCGCGTACTCTGTTTTCCAATCTGCCTTTTCACATATTTTTTTCCAAATCAGTACAATCCCAAATGTATGCTGGTACTATTAAAACCAAATTCTTCATTTAGGTGTTGGTTTGAGGATTTCTAACAACCCTTGTTTTAGATAACAGACAACAGGTAGATCTTGGACAGTCCTGCCTTCCTATATCCCAAATGACTGTCTTGCTCCCCCAAAACTGTGTGATTACAATACACCTTCAGTCTAATCCCTAAATTACCCCACGACGATTGCTATCTGTCTTGCAAAAATTGAGTAAGCTGGCAAGGTGGCAGAGGAACAAAGTGGATAACAATATCTTTGCCAGCCACGGCATAGGACAGACACCTTTATCAGAGGGCCCCTGCATGTTGTGAAGTTAAGCAAATTGGTTCTGCTTTCAGTGAAGCACTGTGTAGTTTAGGTACCTTATAAAGGGGTTTACGACGCCTCTTGCCAACCCGGGTAGAAACATTCATTTCTTCACAAAAATAACTGGCTTTGGTTAGATTATGTCTGTTTCTATTCCTGTGCTTGGTGTGTTGGGGGCTCAATTCGCCAGGCCCTTCACCTCTCAGAGCTTAGCCTTAATCTGCATTTAAAGGAGGCCCGGAAAAGACAGGAGTGATTATCACAATGTTATATTTTCAGAAGCCTTTATTTAATAATTTGTTTTAATGTCTTTGACTCTTTCCAATATGTCATCTGGGTGACAGAGTCAGAGGTTAGGTTATTTTTTTCTTAAGAGGATAAACAAATAATCTGAGAGTATAGGGAGACAACAGCTAATTTTACTATCTGAGAATCCCCCATTTAGTTGTGTATGTTTTTTTTATAATCAAGTTGCAGGCGAAATGTGTTGGTTGATGTAAATGGCATATAATTAACTGGGAAAAAAACTGATAACAAGATCATTATAGGAAAGCCACAGAGGGGTTCAATTAACTGGTCGGTTTTTATAATTCCAAACAAAAACAATCATGCAGAGGCACATGTTTTATAATGCAATTTCTAGTTCAAGCCTCTTTTTTATTTGTTCAAGAACGTTGGACTTTTAGTAGATTAATTATATTTCTTGTTGTAGCCTTGTTCTCCTCACTTCCTCTTTTATTTACTGTCATATTTTAGAAACCTTCAGGCACCTTCTCCTCAACACACACACAGACACACAGCATCACCTCTCGTCCTCTGGTCTTGTATGTAGTCTATGTGATTGGATGAATAAGTTGTGCCATCCCATATGGTGGGCTGTCCTGCTGGATCTGATCTGAGTAGTGAATGAAGGAGCCCATGAGTCACCACCGGTTTGTTCTGCCGCACTTGTCACGCTCTGCTGTCGCATACTCCACTCTCTCCCTCCATCCATCCTGCCAGCCAACAGACGCCATGCCTTTTAAACTCTCTCGCCCTGTCGTTCACTGTCTCCCTCTCTCATGCACATCATAACTGCAATCTCTCACATGCCTTCTTGTGCTCCTCCTCCTTTTTCTTCCTTTGTAAAACTCTCTCTTTCCTTCCCTTTTTTTTTCTTTCTCTCTACCTCCCTAGATGATGTAAAGTCTGTACCCTGTACCCTGACATTCTAAATGTCAGTATGTTCCCCAAGCTCTGCACTTCCTTCACAGGCATTGCCAACACCATTGTCATTTATAAACATTTTATGCCAGCTCTGTAGGGTAATGGGTAATTTCTCCCACCACACAGCTCTTCATTAAAAGTTGATTTTCTGTCAAAATGTATCCCAATCAAATTAGCTGCAGCTACTTGGACAACTTTGGTTTACCTCGGCATGTGTCTAACTTGCTTACTCTGATGCATGCATGGTTATATTTTTAATCAGTAAAGATGTTTAGGTATTTGCTTGAAAACAGCTATGATTTAAGTGAAGTAAGTATTATCTGGTTAAGTAAGTGATAAAGCGTGAAGAGATTTTCTGAAAGTAATAGATAAGATTGAGGTGATGATTTTCAAAACACATAATGAAGTTTCCTCAGCCAACTGCTACTTATCAAGGGAGCATAATAGAATAGGTTTCATTTAATTAACTGAAGACAAATAAAAGGTTCAGCAAGAGATATTTATTAAAGAACATGTCTGTCTGATTCAAATACAGCTTGACAACATCATCAGCTTAAGTGCTGCCCACAAAGACGTCGAATAGGCCATTGACGAGTAACCTGATGTGCCAGATGGTTTGTTACACAGAACCATCTGAGAAGTCGTCCTTGGAAACTGTTTGGAAATACTTGGCAGGTGATTGGATGAACCATCTGTCTAACACCGTCAGTAACAGTTCACATAGTAGGAAGCCAGAACAGCGAAAAAATTGTTTCCATAGAAAAAATCCCTCAGTGCTGTTGAAGAAATACTTCTGATATTACTGATGCTATAGCAGCATCTATGATGACCTCTTTAGGAGGTTTTCAAATTAACATTTGCAGTCGTCGACCTAAACCATGCCAGTAGCTGCCTTCTTCGTAGGATGCTGGTTGGTCCGAACCACTCTGGTTTGGCCACAAGCGCACAACTGGGAAGAGAATTCTTGTGTGATCTTGCAAATCAAGCTGCCTTACAAGGTCCACTGACAGGGGCAACACCAGACTTCTGAATTTCTAGACAAGTTTAAAAAGCTGGAAGGCAATTATACACATGTGACTTGTACTTTAGACCTTTTGCCTTGTGCATCTTCATTGTTAATCATTGTATGTCCACGTGTCTTCATCTTGTACTATTGAGCCATGCCGTCTTGCATCTTTTATTTGCTCTTTTATTTTAAGTGCAGCTTCACACACATAATTGCTGCACATATGTGCACAAACAAACTTCCATCCCCAGGTGGAAATGATTGATGGCAGATAGATAAGCACAGGAAAACCTGGTGAGATTCATCAATTTAGTGCAGTGTGTGTGTGTGTGTGTGTGTGTGTGTGTGTGTGTGTGTGTGTGCATGCATGCGTGCGTGTGCGTGTGCATGTGATGGTCAGCTACAGAAGGCCAGTGCTCAAGCTACTTAAATGCTAGTTGTGTTGTTCAGTATTGGGGAAATCAATGCATATCAAACTCATCGCTCCACACATGGGTGTAAAAATAGCCCCTATTGAGGTCAGATTTCTATTCACTACTGTTTCCCAATAACATTAAAAAGCCTTTTCATGTTTGGCAATTTCTTCTCTTCCTTGATGCCTTCCACCTTCCCTCCTCTTCTCCATAACACTCTGTAGTTTTCTTGCTTTTGTTTATGTTCCTTTCTTCTTCAGTATTATTTTCTGAAAAAGAAAATCAATACACCCCCTTTCTCAGCCGTGGGAAACAGCCGAGAAATTAAACACAATAAGTTTAGAGTTCTATTTTCTGTTCAGATTTCAAGTTTATGTTTGGTTCATCTTAGATAGTGAAAGTGTGTCTGTTTGCTCTTTGTCAAATGATCTACTTTTGTCATGTCGCCACAAAGAAACCACTGGGTGCTAGAGAGGCTGATATCAGGAGCACATCATCGCCATGGAATGACTACACTGGCAATAGTGTTAGCAGTGTCTAAATTACTGCTCTCTGAGGTACTGGATGCTTTACCATCATTAGCACAGCCATTACATAGATTGGTGAAGGAAGGGTGCTGAGGCCCTGGCAGTAGACCAGCTGAGTGTTCCTTAGGCTGGCAGGGTCATTCAGGAAGTGTAGTCTGCTACCGACACACACACACACACCCACCCGCACACGCACACTCCCGCGGGGGGGGGGGGGGGGGGGGGGGGGGGGG